>VTPC01091270.1:74673-88297 GCA_011009095.1 Ignelater luminosus | reverse complement strand
GTTTCCAACAAGACCTTTCAAAGTTGGAAAACCGGTACCAGGAAAGATGTAATGTTGGGTGATTACTGTTGGTTACTGATTAGAAAAAACTCTAATACATCATTACACAAAAGAAAACTGCCAAATAGAACATTTGAATAGGTTTTATGTACATTTTGTAACATGAAATACATCTAATTACTTTAGCGTTTCAAAAAAATAATGTTTTTCACGGAAACTGTATGTTCTTGGGAAAATGCAAAGGCAGATTTGGATTCAGCATTAAAAAAAAGCTTCAAAATCATCTATTTGTAACTAGGAACCAGAAGAAAAGTTTTAATTTGAGAATCAGTGTAATTAATGAATTTGTCAACATTAATTAAAAATAAATATATAGATTCTTTCATCTCTATTCTTTCCTGATTTCATCAAATGTTCTGCGTCCTGAATTTTCATAATTCTGTATTAGGGACAGATTTGATTCTATCATAACCTCTTTGCATTTTCTTATTCCGCCATCATGTTCGGGAAAACAGAATTAGCTGTAACGTTTGTGCTACCTTTCTTACATGCGATCTCAAATTGAAATTCCTGCAAAATGAGAATCTGTCGATAAATCTAATTATTAGAAATTCTTGTTATAAGTAAATGTTTCAATGGGGCATGGTCAGTTTCGATGGTAAAGTGTTTTCCCGCCAAATAAAGTTTTAACTTCATTATAGCAAGTATTATTATAGTTAGCCAACATTTCTTTCTCGGAATATGAATATTTTCTTTCACGAGGTTTCAATATTCTGGACGTGAAACATATTCGCGTTTTCCTTTCTTCATTATCAATTTGCACCAGTCGTGCCGTTGTAGCATTGTCGCTGGTTTCGGTTCTTAAGACGAATTTATTCTAAAAATTTTGATAATTTTAAATTTTGAAATGCTTGTTCTTTAGCTTGTCTTTATTGCCATCGATTACCTTTTTGAAGTAAATACTTTAAATGGGATAGACTTTTTGTAATAATTTTTTTGAGTATTTAATTTCAACCTAGATTTTCCTAATTATTCAAAAATAATAGGTAAAGGAATTTCGTATGTTCCCATATTCCTATAATAGATTAGTGCATCATCGATATACGACTGACGAAATTTTTTGTATATTTCCAAAATATTTTGTAATGTTTCAATCAAAATTGCTGCAGCGGAGTTTAACCGAGATGAAACAGGTTTCAACTGGTATCTATAACTATCTGTACTAAAACCTGAAGATACCTAATCTATCTGTTCTAATTTTATCAATTACCTGATATAGTTGTTTTGTAAAGAATACTTTGTGCATTTTTTTTTCAAAACGATAATTTTAGGAAACTTAAATTAATGAATTCACATCAGTTAGATTACTGTACGGATTGAGCGTCTGTAAATTTTGTTTTACTATTAATAGGTCCAGGTCATAAGTCTAAAGGGAGACTTGTTTACTGTACGGAGAAATTTTATAACACTCTATAGACTAGTTGTACGAAACAATATTAATTGCACTGTTAATAATGGAGAACATGATTATTCTATGTCCCATCAGGTTAACCTCGTGCCTTATTGTAAAGCATCCTTAGATGAAATTTAGCTTGAGCGTCATTACTTTTCTTTAAATCGCGATAAGTAAAAGGCATAAACAATTTGTTAGGGAAATTAATTCATAATTTGTTAAAAGTGAGCTTCAAAATTATTATTACGCTAAATTATAACGTTGTTAGACATTGTTTTCCTTAAGTATTTAACTTTTTCTTGATTTTTCACGTTATTATTTTATGAGATTTTCTGATTTTTCTGAGGTTTTTTTCTTTAAGAAAGACAAAAGCTTTCTTTATTGAGGGACCATCGGTAATAACGTTGTAAAGTAACATTTTGCTAAAATTTGAGGTTTTCAAGAAACAAAGTATTCCGCAGATGTTGGTAACATAAAGATCTAAAAATACATTTTCGGCTGTTCGACTTACAAGAGGGGTACGTAAACCAACTTTGCGCTCACGGAAAAATTGTGCACGTCAATTTTGTCAAAGGTGCAATTCTCAGAAACTTATTGGAAAACATGCATATTTTCACAATGTCTAGAAACCTAAACTGTAATGCACAAGCTTGATATTTATCATCAATACAGGAACCTGAGGGAAGAAAAGTTGAAGAAAGTATTTCATGAAGACGCCGCACTATTGTGGAAAACAATAAAGTCCTATGTTTGGACTAATGGTCAAAAGAATTTAATGTCTTAGGAATAAGATAAAGTATGGGCGAGATGTTCATGATATAGGTAATAAGGATAACAACCATACAAAAAACATGAGGTAACTTTTGTCAATACATTACATCGTTTATTTTACAAAAAAATTGCTATAGCTATATAACGTAGAATTGTTAGAATAATACTTTTGATTAAATTTAAATGTAATGTAAATGCACAGACTTTTCTTGGAAAGATCCTCCAACTAAAAGATATTTACACTGAAAAAAATTGCTTTGATAAAAAATCAATTTGAAATCGATTAGACACTCACCACGCCGCGTTTCCTTTTGCACTACTATTTTAAATTAAAAACCTTAAGTAGAGGTAATAACTTTCTTTCCTGTACTAGAAATTTTGCCTATATTAAGAGAGCCATATGATTGGACTGATGTTATTGCTAACACCAATATAGAAAAAGTTTTATAATTTTTTGGATATCTTCTTCAAGGATTTCAGTACTTTAAAAACAAGTGTACGGAAAGACACCAAATGTAAGATTGCAGAAAGGTTATAGATCTATCATGTTACCGATGCTACAATTACTTTGATGATAAGCCAAAAAACACATTTTCGTTATACAACTGTAAAAACGGCTTTTGCAATAATAATATCTCCTTAGACTTGCCTTCGATGCACAATAATAATCTTCCCAATTGAAGCTTAAAAATCGAAAACGCTTTGAAAAATATTTTTTCTAACTGTTCAATTAGATTAATTTTTAATCGGCTTCAGAAACAAAAGATTTATCATCAGTTTGTTTTTTTGTTGGTTTGTATATTTCCGATTATCTCCAAAACTACTGAATGAATTTCCATGTGGTTTTCATGCGCATATAGGGAATGTCATAGCCGTAGGCTACATGGCCGGCACTGGTAGCTGGTGTGCTTGTTTTTGATTATCCATGTTGTTAAATTTGTGGCAAAGTCTACCGAAGCCATTCATCATTATTACACTTTGTTTCTTTCAAGTGCCAGACTTTAAATACACCATTACATGCCTTAGTGTCAGAATTTTGCTTCTTGCCAAAGTTGGTACATCTTACAGTGTGTTTTCTACTTCATTCAACTTTATCTCTATTAAGCTGTACAAGACGTCCATGAAGAACAAGTTCTTTGTTTTTCTTTAGACAACTATGCATATTGTTAGAAACAATGTATACTACACAAAAGAGGAAATCATGACAGCTTGTCAAAATCAGAGTTAATAGAAAAGAAGTTATCCTGTTTTGGTTTACTTAATGGTACTTGCTTCTGAAATTATTTATTTCTTTAAATACTGCATCTATAAATAGACCTTTATACTTCGAATATTGTGCATTGTCGATGCAGGATAACCATTTACCATACATTTATTAAATCATGGATAAGACACAACTGCTATGTGAATACTTTTTTCCCCATAGAGTCAACATATTAAAATATTCTGCAAACTGTAAAAACTTTCTATTATACTTTGACTAATGACTTACAGTATAACGAAGCTTCATTTGTTAATTATTGCAACCCTCTCTTAAAAGACAGTAGCGTTGGCAGTAGAATGCCACAGCACATGGCTTTGTCATCTTGTATACAGGTTTTATATATGTTAAATATTTTTGTTTTTCTTTGGTCATCAAAGTTTGTTTCAAGACATTATATAAACTGTTCCAGCGTGTCTTTTCGGGTCTGCTAGGAGCACGTTCTCACACATTCTATATTGTCTGAGCAGATTTTAAACAATCTTCGGTTTCCACAAACTATTACATTTCTTTAAAATTTAGTAGAGCATCGGTGACAGTTCAGAGTCTTGACTGTCTAATATTTTGTTGGCATGAACATTTGCACATTAGCTGTAAGTGTGGAAGACACATCTGAAGTGCAAAAGTAAACATCTTTCCAGAGGATCTGGTATGGATGACTCGTCGTCACTCTTGATGAAAAAAGGATCTTGGTTGTTTATGTTACAATTTGTACTGTCTGCATCACTTTTACTATTGTTTAGTGATATTTATTAATTATACACTCATGTTGAATGCCAAATCAGCGAAAGGCTTTTACAAAGTTACTCCCATTGTCAGTTGTAGCTGCTACTATAGTTGTTAGGCGTTTCTTTACACATTATTTACTCCTTTGTCTTCTTTTTCAAAGTTGAAAAATTCCTTCAATGAGCTGTAACATCTATGGAACTACGTCTTCGTCCCGATCATATTTTCTATAGTTTTTCAAACATGCTTAGTATTCTCTATTTCTTATTTAACTATTGTTAATTGTTCCTCGATATATTCTGATATTTTGTGGTCAAGGGTTCGACGACTTATGATTTTTAGAGCCAAACTTTCATCGCTGAGTGTATAAAGTATTTCACGAAAGTACGAGCTCGATCCCAGAAATGCTGGCCCACTGCTAGAAATTTGCTTATATTAAGACTTAAACAATATTAATACAAACAATAATTTAAAAAATTAACATTTTTGTCACATATATTTCAATTTTGGATTAAATATCTTACTTTATTCGGAAAATAAAAGATTTTACAAAAATTAGAAGAACTTAAAATTGTTAATGTCAGTTTGTAGATTTAGAGATAAATTAATTTTAACTTTTTTCACAAACTAATATGAATCAACGCCAATTGTTTTGACGTAATTTTGCATAAACAACGTGATAGCCATCTAGTTTATTTCTACGTAAGTTCAGTAAAAGCCAAATATTGATATTTAAAATAAAAGTACAGATCCTAAAGTACAATTTTTAAATGCCATTTGACATTTAAAAATTTTGCTTTTTGAACGAAGAAGTTATAATAAAAACACAATTATTAAATTTAAAAGTACAGATCATTTCAGTTAATTTTTACATCTCCTTACAGCTACGATTTTTAATTCTGTGTTATCTACCGTTCTTGGTATTTAAGTATTATGTTACATCTATTCTAATAAATAAAAATTATATCTCAATTATTAGCCTTTAGTTACTTCCAGAAAGTGGTTGTGCTAAAATGACTACCAGATAATACGTTTTCGTTATACAGTTTTACATTCTACATTTGCATAGGCCTAAAAAACAGCTCCAGAGACGAAAGACGAAAACATTGATTTGTTAATTCTTGGTTTTGTGTAAAATTTACGCCTTGTCTTTAAGAACGTCTTGGTATTTCACATTCCTAAAATCTTTATATCATTATTACATAATCCTTTAATTTGATTTTGTCTATTATCTGCATTTATTATTCTTTTTGCCATTTATTTGATAATTACATTTTTTTTCAAAATAAATCTAATTTTAAAAACTTTAGACCGAACTAAACAATGTAAAATAAGAAAATTAACTGAAAACGAGAATCCAGTGTCGATAAATAGAAAAATTAAATGTGCAAACTGCCAATAAGGTTTAATCAGTGATACAGAAGGAAATGCTCTGAAAAACATGGTTGTGGCAAATGTCCTTCATAATACCATTTTGAAATGTACTAAATTCTTTGGTAACCTATATATAAATACGGTACTTCTAACAAAGATTTTATATGATAAACAAGTTATTATGAATTATATTTCCAAGAACTCGTATGTGGTCATTACCTTTACAAAATACCGGGCG
The DNA here is from genome assembly GCA_011009095.1 of Ignelater luminosus. Classification (NCBI taxonomy): domain Eukaryota; kingdom Metazoa; phylum Arthropoda; class Insecta; order Coleoptera; family Elateridae; genus Ignelater; species Ignelater luminosus. Next base: position 82,474 of record VTPC01091270.1, on the reverse strand, counting down.
AGCCAAAAATCTTGGAGCTCCTGAATACATTGCACAACAACCCAACTTACAAATATCATGACAACCTAGACAGATTTTATTTTGTTATAATTATTTAATAATTTCAAGCTGTCGTATTGAATGTGTGCATAAAATGAGAAAGATGAAATAGAGCTATCAAAGAAAAGGGAAGAAGGCCGCATGTGAGACTAGAAATTTGATAATTAGCATATGTAACTTCTGTGAGGAAATTATAAAAGCAAGTACATTTTGTCCCAATAAGATTTATATGGGCCTGAATCTAGATGAAAATGGTTATGGAAAATGGATTCAGTTATGTGAGTTTCTACGAACACAGACTAAGGTTGGTGTTTACGCAATATTGAAACATAATGGGAAAGTCCCATTTACTTAATTTTGTTTGTTAATCCAACTGATAAGGATAAAGTCAGATTCTACAAAGACACCGTTAGACCTCTTGGCAGATTTTAAGATAGATATGCCTAACTTTGCTGCAGACAAAAACTTTTCAAAATTAGAGTCCCTAAATGAAAATTTGCCAATATTATCGTTGAGAGAGGGATGAAAAATCTATCTCTCTCTAGACCAAATTAAATTTTGTGCAATTTTTTGTCTCTTAATTTTAGTAACAAAAAGCAATACATGAAAGATCAAAATCTTAGATGATAAATTAATTCACTTTCCGTCCGTACTGTCAATGTCATTTTTAATAAAACATTTTAAACTTCAAATACAAATTTTATACTATTTTCTGAGTATATGTAGGTGGCTTTTTGCAACCCATTACATAGGTACATAGTAGGTACTGCAAAAAAAGTAGTTTACAGCAGTATAACTTTAATGAATTGGAAAAAAGTCATTCGAACTGGTTCACAACATTTGCAGTAGAGCAGTAATCCTCCTAATCCAATTTTTATTTATTTTTATCCAAATATTCATGTTGCATCGTTGAGAGAGAAAGGAATTTCTGTAGTGGTGCTCGTTTGAGATGAAGAAATGTTTTCCTCTGGTTACAGGAAATACAACTGGATATGTAGTTGTTAATATCATTCTGCATGCTTGGCCAAAAGCATCTTTGTTTCATGTAGAGTGATGTGCTCTCTATACCTGGATGTCCTTTTAGCAGTGAATCGTGAAATGCTTGTAAGATGTGTAAAGTAAATTTCTAGGGAATAACGAGTACGTCATGGAATTTCCCATTGCGTTTTTTTTATACAAAAGATTGTTGGTATCTAGGCGAAAATTATTGTTGTCTCCTTCATTATCAATGGTTATTTGTGCTGCCCTACAGAACTTATCTTCTTGTTGCAACTTATAGACTTGATATTTATCGATGATAGGCAATAACTCAGGTTCTTTAGTTATTTTCAAAGTTCCTTTAGTTATTGTAGTGGTTACATTATTGTTTACTTCTTGTTGAGGCTGTAAGTAGGTAATACACCAGAATTTTGATGTGAGTATCTTTGAAAAGATATTTAAGCCTATCCTGAACGATGTCCCATTTACGACCATCAAGACCACATGCTATTCTTCGCATAGCAATAATGGTATCTTAAAGCTGTATTACTTTATCTTTGAAATCTTGGAGCGTTTTCCACAGCTGATCATAGGAGAGTTTGTGACGAATTTTGTTTTTGTAATTAAGTAATAAATATTCCTCTTTGGCATGCAAAGAACAGCTAACTCTCCTACCTTTTCCATTGTGCCAAATTTGTCTTGTAAAACCAAATTTCTTTTTGAAGTCTAAAGCAATACCTTTCCCCATACGAAAATCTTCTGAAACACAATGAGCTAGTGCAACGTTTTCTTTACAGTTCCCATATGCTGCCTCTGATTTCTTGAAAATTTTTGTTAGTTATGGGTTGAACGCTTCTAATTTGTAAGAATTCTCTCGTTTTGTGATTCTTCTGATTCATGCATTCTGGGCAGTGCATCTGCATTAGAGTATTGTTTCCCACTTCGACGTACGGCAGAGAAGTTGTATTCTGAGAGCTTGAAATTCCATCTCGCTAATCTGGATGCGGGATCATTCATGAAGACTAATCACAGTAATGCCCTGTGATCAGTAATTACAGTAAAGGTAACAACGAAATTGTTGAATTGCAAAAATTACATTTACATTTTTTGTAACGCTGTAATTTATTTGAGCTGCATTCAGTTTCTTTGAAGCGAAGAAAATGGGTCGCAGAAATCCGCCTTTCTCCTGACTAAGGATTGCACTGATAGCTGTTTTAGATGCATCACATTTTATGAAACATTCCTTAGTAAAATCAGGACAGACATTTTTTGTCCATTATGAACTGAGTGTCTTTTTTCATCTTTCACGTTAATGGTTCTGCTATATGAGCAAAATGGTTGATAAATCGTCGGTACCATCCTCCAAGACCTAGAAATTCTATAACCTTTTTGACTGATGTTGGAATAGGAAACGATTTTAAGGCTTGAAGTTTATCTGGATCTACTTGAATTCCATTACCAGATATTATATGATCCAAATATTTCACTTTAGGTTCTAGAATGCGCATTTAGAAGGTTTTAACTTAACATTCGCTGTTCTAAGACGATGGAAGACTGCGCTTAGCTTTTTCAAATGGTCTTTCACTCCTGTTCCATTATAAATTATTATATCGTCCAGGTACACTATGCACACTTCTGCTCCCAATCCTGAAATCCTTGAAATGTCCTAGGTGCACTGACTAATCCAAACGGCATTTTTTTTATATTGATGTGGGTTTCCTAGAGCTTTGAATGCTGTTTTGGGAATTGACTCTGGAGTAAGATCAATTTGATGCTAAGCATTCGTGACGTCAAGGGTTGTAGACAGATTTGAATTTTCCAAATTATCTAGCTAACCGTGGAATAGGAAATATTTCTTTCTTGGTAACTTTGTTGAGATCGCTGTAGTCAATGCATAGACGATGTTTTAACGAACCATTTGGTAAATTTTCTGTAACCATCACTGTAGGTGCATTCCACTCTGATGTGCAAGGTTCAATCACCTTTGCTTGAAGGAGTGTTCTTATTTCCTTCTGAAGCACCTTTCGCTGACTGTAAGGAATAGGGTACTGATTTTTAGACACTTGTGGTGAATTTTCGGTGTCTATATGATGCTTAACCCTGACAGCATTTGATAATTCTTATTCACTTTTATCAAAGACGTCTTGATATTGCCGAAGCAATCCTAACACGAGATTTTTAGTGTAGTCGTCTAAATGTGATCACTCGAAATTGTATGTAAAAGTATTAGGTGAACTTTTTGATAGATGAAGAAAGTTGAAGTGATTTTATGTCCTCTGTTGTTATTATTTCCGCAATGGAGATGTCTTAATTTTTTCCTATAGTAACAGCATGATCACTGAAGTTTAGCAATCGAAGAAACACTTGTTTCTCATTTTTAATGATAGTTCTTGCTACAACTATTTCATTTCCAAGTGAATTGTTTGTTTCTACTAAAAGAAATTTACCGTTTAGCTTGCTTTGTAACACAACTGGCACATCAATTTCCATATCGGCAGGTATTAGCTCTCTGCTAATTTTATTGCTACAGTATTCTTTTCAGTGGTATTATTTATAGGCTCAAGACTTGTTATTGAAAAAGATTGGCAAGATTTCTTCTCTTTTGGAGCCTCTCAATATTGCTCAAAGAATTTGTAACCCTTCGAAGCCCTCTTTTCTGGTACTAGCTAGATTTGTACATTTATTAACAGACAAGAAAAATAACTTTTAACGTTAACACTTTCTGAAAGAAATTACAGAAAAGGAAGAACTCAGAGCCCAGCGTCCGAAGTAAACTCCAGATACAACTAATAAGATTTATTAACAAGAAACAAATAAACCAATAACAAGTAAAATTATTCCTTACCTAATTTACACTCACAAAATACTTTAAAACCAAAATTTGGCAATAGTTTAAGAAAAATAAAATTAAACAAATTAATTTATATTTAAAAAAACAACAAAGTTAAATAAAAAATTTAAGAAATTGATTTGGATGACTTAAGTTATTCGAAACGAGTTTCCTCTATCAGGAACCTAACCAAAACTAACTTGTTTGTTCAAGCTTTCTGTTCAGGAAGACTTTTGGAAAATAGGATTGAGTAGTAACAAATTACTAAAACAATTATTATCACATAATTTATTAATGACATGACTCAATACTTTTTTCTTCAAGAATAATGCTAACTCAGTATTAGGAAATTCAGGATGATTCAGCTGTACTCAGAAATATAGATCAACCAGGAAATAGATTTTACTGAATGTATGAATCCTGCAATTATTCACATAATTGAAAAATTTTGAACTTGATTCCTTGAGTGGATTGATCTGAACTTCCTGTATGTGATATTTTACATTTTAATTATATAGGATTAAAGAAATTAAAAAGAGATTAATGTTATGAATTTAGTTTAAAAATTATTATTTATTCCTATTATCTCAGCTATCCCTTTTATAAATTACTGTTGCTATTCTACTCCTAATGAGTACAATTGCAAAGATTAGAAATATTTTATCTGTCTTTCAGTTTAAGTAAAGCTATTTGTTTTGCATTTACCTGACCAAAGAAAAAATGTCGGATTACCAGATGATTTGGAATAATTTCAACAATAAATTGTAATTATGAATTTTTGTAGATAGTTATGTTACTGATACAAAATAAAAATTTTGAGATCAGGAGAAACTTGACAACATGAGGTATCCAGAGCCTACAGAAACGAAATTTCAGTTTTGCTATTCATCAAAATACAAGGTATCCCAGAAAACCATGGATATAGAGCTACCGCAGACTCCTGGGGTCAAAATAAAGCCGATTTGACCAAACTTAATATATTTATATAATAAAATGCTTTATTTGCTAGTTAGGTGTCCTCAAAATTTATTTTAAAATTCTAATTTTTTCAAATAACTTGAGAATATACATTTGGTGTCATGGAACACTACGATGAAAATGTAACTTTTTTGTGTTCGAGAGTCAATTTTAGAAACCCCCCTTTGCCTTTCTTTTCTATCTTTGCGCGTTCCTGAGATATTCTATTTTAAATAAAATCAGACAATCTCATTTTTAGCGAATATTAGTAAAGTAACCTCTCAAGTAAGCAACATTTTTCTAATTTAACCGATTTTGGATCTCTTACGGTTTCTGAAATCCCCAATGGTGGGCCACGAATTTGGGACGCACTGTATATAAAATATGAAACTAAACGTTTTACGATTTTGATGATTGTGTATGCTCTACGCTTCATTCGTTCACACATTAAATTAAAAATCCACTTATACAATAAACAAACAATGTATGGAAGCTATACTTCACATTAAATAGTAGTTTAAACTATATCGAATTTGTTTTGATGGTGTTTTGATAACGAGATTATCCTTTAATTGAAGCCCAATTCTGTTATTCCATCCGAATATTCGATCTACGTTTATAACAATTTGAAAATCAGATTACTAATTTTCATTCCCGTATTTTGTAATTAAATTAATTTGGTGGTATTGTTTGACTTTTGCTGCAAACTTTTGAAATTATAAAATTTTGTTAAAAATAAGAAGAAAAAAAACAATGAAATCTATGCAAGAGACTGCTGTATATTCTTTAAGCAAAAACTGACAAAAGGTGATCTGTCGATAAGTGTTAATGTTTAACTACTTGAGGGAAGATTGTATAAAAACCTAGATTTAGGTGATCCGTGTTTTATATAAAAATCTTTAAATATCATCAAATAAAAAAATAAATGTAATGCTAATAATTATAAATAATAAAAGATCAAAAATTCAATCACAATGTAATTGCAGCTACGGGTAATTTTAATTAATGTATAATTGATTAGTAACAATACTGGTTGCTACATTTTTAGTTAAAGCAAAACATCTAAAAAACTTTTACACTTACCTCTAATTTTATTAATAAATTATTGTATTGGAAATATCCTCTGTTACTGGTTTTTTCATTATTATTCTAAATGGCTGGTCGCTATTATTCTCTTGTTTCTTAAAGCGTTTTCATCACACCGACTTTATTTGGTTTTTAGAGTTTACCTTTAATCATGTAAATTACTATTTATCATCATTAATATACTAATCGTAAAGAAAAATACAGAAATAAAAAATATTAAAAATAGAAGTGACGGGCATACATACATTCCAAACATGATAGGCGCGCATCAAGCACAAAACAATTGGTCGGCACGAACAGTGGCATATCAGGGCGTACCCGCTTGTAAAATGCATAATAAATATACAAAGTGTATTTAAAAGCATACACTCGTGATATTTCCTAGAAACAATTGTGTTTCTGCATTGATCAATTTTGTTTCAAAAAAGTATAATCAATACTGTGAAATCAGTGCGTTTATAACTGCATTAATAAAATTTGCAAGCTTAGATATGCATAATCTCGCTAGATAGCGCTGCCTTTACATTTTGCTATTAATATATGTTTGAATTTACTATAATATGAATCGGCAGTAAACAAAAATTTCAGTCACAGTCAGCATTCTTTTTTCGTTGCATAACATGCTGTAGTTGTACCTACAAATTTTTTTATTCCAGTACCATATCAACATATGGGGCAATACTGGAGATAATAGAATTTAACATAATTTTAAATACTTCCAGCACCTAACATTTTGTATTTCTCATCTCCAGTCAACTAATTAAACCTATTTGTCTTTGTTTTAGTTTACACTAATTTCCCGTTACTGCTAATCGTTCATAGAGTGCTTTTTATATTTTAAAGATTATTAAACCTACGATTTGTATTCGCAGAGGTTATCTTAGTTGTAATAGTTTTTATAAGAAAGCGGAAGATTGTAGTTTATCTTTCCAAGTTATGTCTCGAGTTCTTTTTTCATCTGTTCTTATTTCATGGCGGATGCTCACTTCCTTAATCTCAAGTAATGAGCATTGTGAAAGGTCTGAAGTTGGAAAGATAACTTCCTTGGGGAGTTCTAAGATTTTAGTAAATAATTTACTTGTCTTTCTAGATTTATGCGGCCTCGGTGCAATTCTTGCAAATAAGGTAATCTTTCTCATTATTTAAATGAACTATGAGACCTTATCATTATTATTAAATTGTGTATACTGGAACAAAATACACGCAGTTTAGACAAAAAATCACATTAACGGTTTAGATGAAAAGGTAATCTCATTCTCCCGGACTTTCATACATAAAATTGTTTGTTTAATTTTGTTTTATGATATATTTATGTAATGTAATCGTAATAGACTGAGAGCTCGTGAACCCTCTGAGTAACGGTCTTTCTGTAAGGCTAGAAATTCTTTTAGTGATGAGTCATAGCATACAAAGTACGGTAACCACCACCTGGCAGGCATCAGCCCTGCACGTCATTAGCCCTTATATTTTTTAAAGTGTATATAAAATTTTAAAAAAAAACCTGTCGCTGTAAGCTTGAAATTTTAATACGATTTAGTTCATTAATTGTAAAGTAGAAAAAAAAATTCACAGGCGATTTCAATGAGTACAAGTATCTGACAGGTGAAACGAAATCTGTGCAGTATATGAGCAAAAATAAACTTTGTTCTGTAAAGTTGAAATTTATATCTATGTTTGAGTAAGCGATTTAGAAAAAGTAGGTACAATGACAGGCGGTTCTGGCTAGCATAAGTCCTTGACAGACGCGAGGAAAGACGCTATGGGAGCGCGAGTGAGACGCGTAACCTAAACTCGATGGTGCAATGAATTAATGAATTTACATGGAAATAAAAATAATTGGTAAAATATTTTTTATTGATTATAATGCAATCTACATAAGTTTTTAAATTAATTTTCTTCATGATCATCCGA
>VTPC01091270.1:51907-71673 GCA_011009095.1 Ignelater luminosus | reverse complement strand
AAAAAATCACATTAACGGTTTAGATGAAAAGGTAATCTCATTTTCTCCCGGACTTTCATACATAAAATTGTTTGTTTAATTTTGTTTTATGATATATTTATGCAATGTAATTGTAAACAAAGACATTATTTAGTAATAAACTACGCAATAGTAGAAACAGAAAATTAATTAAAATATTTATTTATTTTGTTAAACTGGACTAGCGAATATTTCATCTTTATAAATAATAAGTTGTGTTTAATTTTAATTATCCAATATGTGGTTCATACGTTGTATGATACTGGAATTTAAAAATGTCGAAGAAAGTGATCATTCAATTTGAATATCAGTAGTATTGAAATAAATTATAATTTTCGCTTATATAGCATGTTTGTACATTTTTTAAAAGTAAAATATGAATATAGCGCCATCTATGAGTAATATGTATATTTAAAAATGCAAATTGTTTTATTTACAAGAGAAATCTGTAACCTAATATGTTATAAGCTGTAAATTCATCATTGATTGATTAACTGATTAACACACGAACTAATATAGTTCGACATCACGTTTATTTATTTATCTCAACGCTCTGAATCTATTATTGATAGAGATGAAACATCTAGATTATCATTTTCCCAAGAAAAGACGATTCGAGCCCTCGGAGCGAATCAACGAATGTGAGGAATTTCCAACTTTAGGGTCGTAAATAATAATAGGGTGCTGTAAAAGATATGTCATCCTATTAGCACCCGGAAATTAGGGTTAAATTAACGTAAGCACTGTTATTTTCATTATCTTATATATAACAGTTAACGTTAAAAATAAAAGAAAAATTGATTGCTGTGACGGTAAATTTATGAAAATTTTGCAATTAACAAAACCGCCTTAGTCTTTACCAACTCGGTGATTTTCCGGTTAAGACATATTAATAAACAATTCGATAAATCCATGTATTACCACTGTTCTTTGAGTAACACTGAAGCTAAATATCTTTTAGAAGCCACTCGTTTTAATTAGCTCAAACAAACTATTCCTTTTGGGTTAATAAAAGCAGTCTACTGATAAATTGGAATATTCAATATTTATTCCAAATCGGTTTTAACGTTGGTATGGCTTAGGCTCACGCCTTACAGCACTGATACAGTTTCTGGCATTGAGTTTGGAATTACTCAGTTTTGTCAAGCATTCTCTTTGTAACTCAGTATATTCATTTTTATTGAAGATGTCAGCTGAAATTTAGATTCTGCGAATAGCTTTAGACCGTTCATGCACATTGGATTATTTATAGTGTCTCTTTCTGATTTGTTCAAACTGTAGCATATGTGGGCATTGTTTAGAAGGCAAGATAATAAATTTAAAACAAGGCAAAACCAGGCAGGACGTAAAGAATTGCCCAAAACATTCTTTTCTAACTGTAAGCATTTCTCGGAAAACTACCATTTATTTACATCCTTATGTATTATTAGACATTAGGTATTTCAGTAAAGTACAAATTGTTAAACTGTTCTGAGAGAGTTTCTCTTGGAAATCGACAAGTCGCCTAAACGTTTTTAGATTCTTATATTTGTTGCTGATTTATAATTTCGCGAATTTTGCACAAATTTCCCGAAGCCAGTTGTGGGGCTTTTGAATAGTCAACATAGTAGGTATGTAGACTTCTAAATTTAACTTCTCCTTGTTTAGTGATTATAGCTTTGACAGTCCTTTGCAGCCTAGCAACTCTTGCACACATTCTTTCTTGCTGTACTACAGCTTTATTTTTGTAAATAAAACAGAGTAACAGCTTTAAATACGTTGCCTTACTATAGCAATACGAATACAGTGATTTAGAGGCTACCAAGTCACTTGTTTGAATTGCTTAGTAATCATTTGAATTACAGAATTAAAAAAATGTATTGAAGTTATTAATGATCTCGGTTTATAAACTACAGATCGACGCGTGATTTGACGGTAATTTAGAGGGTGTTTTCTAGATTTCTTAATCTTAAGGTCTTATAGTGATTTATGTCCAACGGTAGCAATCTTCAACCAGAATTCTGTTTAATTCTTCTACAAAAGAATGTTTTGCATTTTTTTCTAAGGAAAATTGTTTTCATGTTCTGTAAAAGTTGATCTAGTTGTTCTGTATGCTAGCTTACAGATGACTTGAATTCTACAAAGTTGTCTCTTTTTTGCAGGAATATAATATTGACTCAAGCTAAAAGTCTTGGTCATATCTTACCAAACAAGAGGATTGGGTTTGGCTTTACTGCATCTTTTTTGATCTATAGTAAGTACTATCACTATTTATGTTTACTACCAATCTACAAACAAATCAAATAATATTCTTTGACTTATGATGGAGATAGACCCTATAAAGGAATTGCAGTTTTGATTAGTAGTCATAGCCCAGGTATCAATATTAACTATTTGAGTTTTAAACTGTCTTTCTATCTAAAGTGATAGCAGAAAAAGTACAAAGTTATATTAAATTGTAGATTATTATACCTAGAGGTTTTCTTCGGGGTTTGTGTTTCTTAGCATTATCTTCTTAGAACTAACATATAGTTTTGTACCAAAAGAACAATATCATAGAAGATATTATTTATAAGAGATCTATACGAATTTCGGATTCCAATTACTTTTATATTTAAATTTCATCACCCTAACGAAAAAACCTCGTAAATCCACAAGAGCAAATTTTATCGAAGATCAAAAAAACTTAGTAAAGAATAGTGCGTTCCGAATAATTCTTGTAAACATGAACTTTATTAGATATAATACCGGCTTCTATTGAGTTCTAATTTTATTTTTTGTTTTTTTGTTTGTTTTAAACAAATACATGAATTTTCGAGGTTTTCCATGTCTAATTTCTAACGATCTGGATATACGAGGTTTTCAATGTATTAACTAGAAGTGTATGGAAAAAATCTTTATTCTGGAATATACAAAATGTTGCAAAGAGCAATTTTTTATTTTATTGTAACGTGCAACAAACTTGACAAAAAGTTTGTATAACAATAATAATCATTCATAATGAGACAGATTGTCGTAAAACAAATGATAGTCTTTTAAAAGGCACGTTTTCAATTGCTGTAAGTGTTGGTACTTTTGCTTCTTAATTTTGAGCCTGTTTTCGTAAAGAGCTGTACAAATAAGTTACATTTATTTAAAAACAAACGTTTTGTACACATTTACCTGTGACTTCGGACGTGTTGCTTCTTTTTATCCTGACAGGTAGTTCCTGCCATTCATCAGGATGTCGCAATTTGTATTTTATAACCCCTTCTGGCTTATTCCTTAGAAATATCCGTTACAGTAGGGTCCCTTTGTCTTTCGCCTGGTCGAATCGATTTCACGTACTGGAGTTTAGAAAAATCTGTAAAAAACGTGTGAGTCAGGTAGTTCACAGAATAGGGCCTGGGATTGATGCGTGCACTTCTACAAATTTGAACATAATCAGCCGGCACATTCATCTTCGTTTTTCTTCATTTTCTTTCAATTGTAGAGTACATCGCATCAGCTTCCATTTGTGTGTGCCTTCTGTACTATAGTAATGTTTCTTTCTATGGCTACACGTAAAAGAGTTTTGACCAACGTACTATTCCTGTTCTACCCAGTGCCCACTGAAGAAGAAAGTCTGAAATTTTGGTGGTAATAGAATTTGTGATCAACGTAGCAAATTCGTTTGATCTCACAGCACCCTCTGCTTTGTTCCATTGGTAACGGAAACCCTCTTATGTCTTTATATTAAAGATGGTAAAATTGGGTACCATAAGTTTCGTTTTATGGTATAGATCTGAAATATTTGATCTTGGCGACAGTAGTACAGATTGTAAGTCCATGGTATACGTATACTCGATCTGTGGTACTAATTTTACAGGCAAGGTTTTCTTCTCAAACTTTTTTTTTGTTTGGTGTTTTAGATATGTTAGTTCATCATCATCAACACTACATTCGTCTTTCTTAGAAATAAAGATACTTTAATTCATATCGCCAAACGTGTTCGCAAAAAGAGTCGTCGATAGAGGCTGAAAGTTTCTTTCCTTGCACCAATCCAGAGCATAAGCTCTATATAGATGGGATTTGGAATCCCAGATTAGTTCCAAGTAAAGTTTTTGCAAGTTCGCTCGGCAGTAATAGAATTCTACTTTCGGTAAACTTTCGAAAAGACATTTGAGTACTGCTTTTCGTTCCTTAAACAGTTTCATTCTGGTTTTTTTAGGTTTCGTTTCTTGCTGTAAATTTTCTTGCTCCAAATTAGGTTTATTTGTTTCACCTTTCTTTTACAGAGCTCTTCTTTAAATAATAATAAAATGCACTTTGTCGTTTTGATTTTCCTTTTTTGTTCTTTACTTCTCTGTCTATGTGTTCCAGTAAAAACTAGTAATAATTGTATATTGAGCTTCTTTTCTGCAGTGCTTAGAGCCCAATAGCGTGAAAAAATCTCGTGGCGATCTTCTTCGGAATACTTCATACACTTAAATACTGAATTCCTACTCTCCCTGTATTTGCATTTAAATCTGGGTTTCATGACTTTTGCAGCTTTCTGAACTTTATAATACCACTTTCCACCGACTCTTCTTCTGCCGTTGTATTCTTTACTATGTTCTCTTTTTCTTTTGTTACTGTTAGCCTGCCACGTTCTCCCATCAATCTGTCTTCTTTTGCGCCTCCTTTTTAAAGACTTTTCTTCGAGTTGTTCTGTTTCATGTTCTAAATAATCTTGAACTAGAGTATTTCCTTCACCAACTTCTTCTAATTCGTGATTACCTAATATACTACGTTCCTCAAAAATTGTGTCTGAACAATTGCTTGACTCTTCGGGCTTTACCGCCTTAGGACCACCAGAAGAGCTATTTGGTACAGCCACATTAGCTTCTTTGTTAAGTGCATTCAAATCACAAGAAATAGACTCAATACGTGAAGGCCGTACTGAACTGAACTGAACTGAAATCGTTACATTCTGATGCAATGAAAGGAATAAGTAGTACTGGATTATTATAACTATAATGGTTTTGTTGCAATGTGGCCTGATTATGGTGTTTTGATCCCATTATAATAATGTCTTTTTGTAGGACTGCTTGAAGAATTCTGAATGAAAGCCCAGACATACTGTTAAAAAACAGAAAAACATAATACTTTTACAGCATAGGCGTATTGTGTGTACGTCCCACTATTGTTGAAACTGTGGTATAACGATGAAAATATAATTCATTATGTTACATGACCCATTTTCAACGCTATTAATTGGCTGAAATAGGGTAGTAAGTGGCTATCACAGCGATGATAATTTTATCACCGCATGTTGATTTGTCTCTATGGATATCAAATAAAGAAAAAATTATCACTGTCATTTTCCAAATAAAAAAATATTTCTTGCTAATTCATTTATCTACGTATTTCAAAAAGAGCATTAAACGGGTTTAAAGCACTTGTTATATTATTACTGGTTAATTGATTGATTCGAGTTACTTAAAAAGCAAAAGTTATGAACACTGAATGAAATAACCATAATACACATAATTTAAATAAACTTTTGTAAACGCAAAACGACTATTAAAATGTTAAGTTGTATTGGTCACTTCTCTTGAGCATTTTGCCAGTTCTATTTTACAATGACAAATACGATGACCTAAAATGAGTGAGTAATAGGTAATAAACTTACTTTGAGGCTCTAAATTCTTGATTTTAAAACACAAAAACACTATATAATAAGCAAACATCATTACAATACAACTACCAACAAACGCGTCAGTGGATTTACGAGATTTTCTCATTTAAGAATAAGGAATGAATGGATTTACGAGGTTTCAGTTTTACATTCCTATTTAAATTCAAATAAACCGAAATATACGAGGTTTTCGTAGTAGATACATTATTTTTTCTCCATCAGATAGTGTCAAAATCTTAATTTTGTCAAAAATAGGATTTACGATGTTTTCTCATTTGGGTGACAATTTGTATTTTCTGTAATTTTTATTTTCTTCAAGTTTCCCCATTTAAATGCATGTGAATTTTAACATATACAAGAAAAACTTCAAGCACAACATAAATGATAGATTCAATCTGTTATGTATGGCATCCAAATGCATAAAAGTTCGGCGTTTCTGTCTTTCAAATTTAAGCCAAAATGTGTGGTCCAATTTCGATGGGATTAAATGGGTAACTTTCTTATTAGCGCAGATAAATAAAAACGGCTTAGGTTTTCGTGACCTCTTTTTTCATGAGAAAAAGTGAAAAACAGCCGATTCCTTCAATTTGCTTTGAGTTACAGCGCAGTTCTGGAAAGGGCTAGAAAAACACAACTGACGGCATTGGATTCTACGTTATTATGATGACGCTAAAATGATTTTGTTCTAGCTTCAAAAATAAAAGACTTACAACAAATTGAAGGAATCCGTTGTTTTTACTTTTTCGCTCTAGGGAAAAAACAAAAGACGGCAGCCTATTTCTGGCAACGGTAATGGAATACCCATGAAAAAAAAGGTAACGAATACCTAAGTCGTTTTGATTTATCTCCCCTAATAAGAAAGTTACCCATTTAACCCATCGAAATTGGACCACACTGTACAGTACTTTGAAAATGTATTATAAATTCAGTTTTCCAAGTTGTTACAAATGCAAAGATGTTCCAGATTTATTTGAAATCCATTGTATATTCTAATTAAAATCAAAAAGTCCTAAAAACTTTATAAGTACTCTCGATTGTTGAGTTTATATTACTGACTGTAATTTAAATTTTCCTTAGTCGATTTCTAATTTAAAAACCAATCTCTCGTTATGCAAAATTTCAAAGGTTTTAACAAAACATACACTGCGTAATTATTTACACTTAAAATGATTTTACCGAATTGACCTTGGGAACAAAAGATACGTTACTGTCAGCCAGGTTATGTAACTATCCATGTACGTCAAAAAACTGACAAGAAATGACCAAATAACGCGATATTATGAACATTTACAGAACTTAAAATATACCTGTAAAAATATTTATCAAACAAGAGGAGAATGTCTGTAGAGTATTCTACATTTCAATTTGTTTGCTTGTTTGTTTCAAAATTAGTCGTCCTCCGGTTTTATCTACCGCAATGGTCCAAAGGCTCATCGAGAAAGCAAAGAGCAGAATTGGAACATCCACTAGCATATTGCGTGTGCCATACATAACGCTGTCAAAGCCATGAACTCCAATGTTTACATTTTAAGTTGCTTTTCCAAATTAGCACAATGTATAGAAGTACTCTATAATAGCAAAGAAATTTAATGTTTTGGCTAAACTTAGCAAACAACGCGGAAATGGTCGATCAGGACCTCCCAATGTACCAGAAGGCGGAACCAAGAAGATTTTTGAGCATCACTGAGTACAAAAGTATACAATGCTAGGTAGAGAACTTGAAAAATTGAAGCCTTAAACGTTTTGTTCAAAAATATGCTTTAGTGGCGAAAACGCTTTCAGTCTATACTAACACGTCTATTAATTTCTTTATACAAATTGTTTGAAAATGAGATGTATTGTCTAAAATAAGTCACATACTTATTTTACATATTTAATACAATTATTCTCCAATGTTATATTGTCTGTTGCCCTGTAAAATAAAGTAATTTATTATAGTTTCCGTTTTCTTGCTGTCTCCTACTTTTAGATCAGAGTTTTCACAGACTCTGCCAGAAATATTATATCGTTGCACTAAGGGATGAAGCACACTATTTTTGACCAAAATTAGAAATAAGACGTTTATTATTTAAATATAAAAAGAACACATATTTAAACTAATGGAGCAGTTTTTTAAAGGTTTATTGAAACTTACAGGTTTTGTAACTAACATTTGTATCAACTTTAGTTTTCTGAATCTAAAACGATCGTATCAAGAATTTTAACAAAAGTTTCGGTACTATTTTCCTCTTATAATTCATCTGAACGTTTTGAATCTGAATTATCTTGAGGATCTTGCATATTGGATATTGTTTCTCCAGGGAGTTGTTTATGTCGCTGATTATCTAGCCTTTTTTTTAATACTGGCACTTGATATAATAGGATCAGATGTCTCTAAAGCCCTATTAAATATGTCAGTTAAGTTATGAATACGACCTTGCATGAGATTCCCTATCTTTTTTGTATAATTTATTTCTTGCTTCGGAAGCATCTTCTCCTAAATAGCCAACGGGTAAAATGCTGTTTAGAAGAATTTGCTTACCGTGCACGATGACTTTGTGAACTGAAGGGTACCAGTCATAATACTTTCTGTACTCTTGGGCTGTTTTCCGCAGTATTCTTTAAAAAGGTTTGGATGAAGGCTGTATTGACACGCTAAGGCTATAAGAATTACTCTAAACCTTTCAATAAGTTCTAAATTCACACCTTTAATACTAGAAAACACGTTAGGTTGCGAAAAGGCACGTCTAGCAGTATTTCCATCTTTTGACGAGCTACAGCCATTTGTCTTAGATTTGTCAACGTGTAGATTCATAGATTTCCAAAACCTTGTCTTCTTTCTTATAGCTTTTTTCTTATTTTCGTCGCCTCTGACTTGCCATGTTTTTATTTCAATTTTATAGCTAATGTGATGAAAACATTCAAAAAAACGAATCCAAGTATGAAGAAGGTTAATGACGTATTCTAAAGTGCCCGGTTTAGGTGAAAATGTTTTAGAATCAAAATTGGTAATGTTTTTAAATTCTGATAGTTTTGCTTTACAAATTGGGCATGTTTGAAATGATTTAGTATCTGTAAGTATGTTCAATATCTTTCCGTCAATCAAAGTCATATATAGATGAAATTATATGCGAATAGTTCGGTCACTGTCTATCACCACCTTAACGTCTTTAAGCTTACTTATTTCTTCATCAACAGATTTTTTTTCTTTTAGAACATGATCATTAGTTTCTTTTGCACACCGTAATTTTATCGGACAGCAAAATCGGACCGATTGAGGAGCCTGATTATTCCATAAAATGTTCCCTGACAAACTGATCAACCTTAACGGAATAGTTGTCGTTGCAAACAAAGTTGCTTCAAAGTTTTTTGAACACTTTTGTAAATCTGGAAACTTCTGTTTATACAATGCTTGCCCAGAGCTCCCGACAAAACCGTAGCTGCATATTAATTGAGACACTAACATTGCCCATTGCCATGTCATGTATAATAGCTTCTGTTTGAAGTAAAATTATTCTCTTAGCTGTATGTTCTAAAAGTGAGTTTAGTGGAATTGTAGCTGTTGTAACGTCAACCTCTAATCCTAAGGGTCACAAGCTAATTTTGCTTTTTAATGTTTTCATAAGCAGGATATATGTCTGCATT
This sequence comes from Ignelater luminosus, assembly GCA_011009095.1. NCBI lineage: Eukaryota > Metazoa > Arthropoda > Insecta > Coleoptera > Elateridae > Ignelater > Ignelater luminosus. Next base: position 62,414 of record VTPC01091270.1, on the reverse strand, counting down.
TTGATGTTTACTTTCAACTCTTATACGAGGGTTGCTATTTATATTTCTGGCCTAACAATGAAAAAACAAGTATTTATGATCCAAACTAGTTTTATTGTTTTTCAAAATATTCTCCATTAAGATTGATACACTTTTCCATGCGTTTCAACCAATTTTCGAAGCACTTTTTCCACTCTGTTTGAGGCAGCTCCAAAATATGCGTTTTGAAACAATAAACGGCTTCTTCTGGTGTTGAGAATCGTTGACCACGCAGTTTGTTTTTGATGTACGGGAATAAAAAGAAGTCATTGGGTGCCAAATCAGGGCTGTATGGTGAATGGCCCATCAACTCGACCTTCTGGCTGGTTAAATATTCAATTGTTTGAGCAGCGGTGTGAGAGCTTGCATTGTCATGATGAAGAATGAGTCGCCTCTTCTTTGAAGTTTTCCGAATTTCTCCAATGACTTCTGGCAAACAAATGGTTGTGTACCATTCAGAGTTGACCGTCTTACGTTGCTCTAACGCCACTGTTGCCACATTTGCTTCGATGTGCTTCTTCCGCGAACAACTTTTGTTGGATTTGGCTCGTCTTGAAAGATCCACACGGTTGATTGCTGTTTTGTTTTGGGATCATATGCGTAGATCCATGATTCGTCACCTGTGCAGATGTTATACACAGCCTTTGATGCACCTTTTGCAAATTTTTTCAACATTTCAATGCACCAGTCGACGCGAGCCTTCTTTTGAGCATTGGTCAGGTTATGCGGGACCCAACGGGAGCAAATTTTTTTTACGGCCAAATGATCATGTAATATCTTGTTGATGCTAGTCATACTAATGCCCAAAGATGTCCCAATCTCACGGTATGTCACATGACGATCTTGTTTAATCAGTTCACGCACAGCATCGATGTTTTCAGGCACAACGACAGATTTTGGACGGCCTTCACGGATTTCGTCCTGGAGTGAACATCGGCCACGTTTGAATTCATTATACCAGTTTTTTACAGTGCTGTAGGATGGAGCTTCATCGCTATATAATGTATTAAGTTCATTGATGCACTCTTGTCGTGATAATCCACGTCGAAAGTTATGAAAAATAATTGCAAGAAAGTGTTCACGGGTCAATTCCATTTTTTACTAGGGAATGCATGTTTCAATTAACTGCAAACAACACTAACCGCACTCAAATGACAAAATGTTGTGGTTGAGGTTATGTTCAACAATGTAAAGTTTACACCGGAAATGTCAGCTGACGCCTGGAAACAGTCAGTGTTGCCAAAACCAGAAATATAAATAGCAACCCTCGTATTGATATACTGTTGCTTGCTGAAGTTGTTGCCCAACAGAAATGTTAATGCCTTTTCAACATTCAAAGAAATGGGAAACTTTTCGGGATTAAGCAAAGTTTTTCTTGTTTCTGATTGTTCTGTTACTCTTGCTGCTATACCTGCAGCTTTCATAATTAGACCCGTCTGCTGTTGGTTTTCAGAAGATAACTTCGCGGTGTCTCTTTGTTGAGATCTAGTAGATTTTTTTCGTAAGGAAGGGTTAGACGTCCTAGATGTAAACGAGTAATAATTAATAAAAATAAATTCCGAAAACTTAAATTCTCCTGAGAATCATTCGGAATTTTTGTCTAAAAAATATTTTAATATTCTAGGACAATCTCGCCATTTTCTGCACAATTTGTAACAAAAATCAAAAACCTCCTGCTTTACAATAATTGTATGACTTTCAGAAAGGTCTTCATCGTTGATCAAATTAAATACATATGTTAAAACAGCAATTTGTTGATTCCTTTTTACCTTTTCCGCATGCCAAACACGAAATAGTTTTTCTCTTTTAATACCATACTTATTTAGAAAAAAATTAATATTACAAAAGATAGCGTGAATTAGCACCTGAAATATTTGTAAGTGCTTGAGCGATGGTTAACAGTTAATTTTCTTTTGAATTTAAAACAGCAAACCCCAGAGTTTGTTTTATATGCCTACATAATTTTTATTTTTATCTCTAACTACTACCAATTGTAATTAAATTTGTTTGGAGATTATTATAAAATAAAAATGCAAAGTTTTTCTGATTTTATTATTATGAAAAAAAGTCCTTACCTTGATTTTCAGAATCCATGTTTGAAAAAGTATGAAATTAAATATATAACTAAATATAACCAATAAATTATTTATAGGTTTAAATAACCCAAAAGTAAGCACTTGTAGGAATGAACATTATACACATATTTGAGGTATTGATACTGAACTACCATGTGCATACAACAAGTGAATGTTATAATTTAGCTTACTTTGATAATTATCAAAGAGGAAAATAACTTCATTTATACTTTACCAAAAAAAAAATAATTTTGGCCAAAAGAATCAGTTTTTATCTCATTGTGCGTTGGCAAAACGCAAGTCAAATAGTTTCTTCTTTCCCTTCGTTATTCCTGTTGTCTATTTAAAAACGTTCTTTACCGCATTTCTAAAAGAAAAGAGTAAGTCGCCCTTCTCAACGTCTATCTTTGTTTCAGTGCTGGGATCCAGATCGTTTTAGCAAATTCTAACACTTCCTTCAGGGTATATATTATGAATTTTTAATGTCTTTTGAGTTTTTAAGTATTGAAAGCATGAATCTATAGAAGGCTATCAAACACTCTCTTACCATTTATGAACACAAATTATGTGCAGTATTGTAAAGTTGCCCGTGAATTTTAGGAATTTTGGGAAATTTGCTCAAGTGGTGGAGGCAGATAAATCAAAGATTGTGTACATTTGATCAAATATTTAATCGGCACCAAGCGTAGCTTTTTTTCTACCATTGTGGATAAAACATATACCAATAGAAAATGCAATTATTTCCTTGCTTTTCTTTATAAACTTGCCATACGTCGTTCTTTTTTTTCTCCTTGTTTAAGCAGCGTACCTTTACATGTAGTACAGTTTGTCTCATTTTCCATATATTCATGGAATATCTTGGTTATTATAAGCGATAGCGCGATGGAGTTAGTATAGTACTTACTGTCTTAACTTCTTAACTTAAGTTCATTGGTGAAAACAAAATTTAGCGTTTGTTTTTTGTTTTCAAATTATAAACACAAATCCGAATTTTGCTATTTTCTCAAAAGTGCTGCTATTATTTTCGATTTTTGCATAATTATAACCCGAAAACAGAAAACAAGCGCTAAATTTTGTTTTCACCAATGAATTTGGCTCGAAAAGCTAAGACAGTCTGTTACAAACTTCCTTGCTTTAACTCATAATAATTGAGATACTCGATGAATACATCGAAGATGCTGACAATGAGTTGATTTTTGTGCAAAATCAAGAAGATGATTTTCATTTTGTTTAGTGGATATTCTTTGTTTTGTTATTAGACATTAAACTTATAGTATAATCGTTAAATCTACCAGAAGTATAACTTAGGTACTATTAAAGGCGAGAATTCTGTAAACTAACCATTGCCATGCCGTACACATATTTGTATGTTCTACAGTCATTTAAGCATGCAAGGTGGTAACGTCTTTAATGCACTTGAAAACTTGAGTGTTTCAGAATAAAATTGAAAGTGTGGAATTTCAAACGACCTTTGAACTATCTTCTATTATAATACAGTAATGGTCATATAAAACACGTGTAAAAACTTCCTAACTTTGAATTTTAACGAGAGACTCTTTTGTAATGTAGTTAATTTATGTAGGGTATCCTAGATTTAGAGTTAATTACTGGAAAATAGGTTAGGATCTAAACTTTAAGTAGCACAAATTTCAGCTGACCGTTTCTATTGCCTAGGGAATGCCGAAGGTTCAACTCATCGAAACAGATCAAAAATTTCGCGGAAACTGATCAAAGTCTACATAGAAAATTAGTAGTGGTTATGTTTATTTTAATGATAGCAATTACCGCGAGCCTTCAAAACATTCAGCATATGATACGTGAGAAACAATTAATTAGAATTTTGATCGCAAAACAATATAGAGCTGGAATTTGAAAAAAAATCATTTTTTAGAGCAAACAATGTTGGCTAGTGGTAAATACAGTTCTGGGAGTAGTATAACGCCACACACCCGTGCAATATAATAGTAATAAAGCTTTCACTGTTTAACATGAAATGATAAAGTCAATACCTAAAATGACAAAACCTCTCAACTGTAAGATATGTTGCAGGCAAAGTCATGACTTCATTATTTGTAAATTATTTTGAAGACAAAACAGTAAACGATATTAAATTTCTACTTTCCCTACTAAAATTGTTGCAATAATACTTCTCCTGTTTACACATCTAGATAAGTCTACTACATTTCAAGCCTCGAATTGTGTCATTTTGACAAGACAAATCCCAAAACTAACAGTTCGCACTTTTCCTAAAACTCTTGCCCTTAATCCGGAACAACACGGATGGTTTATAGTTGTTATTTACTATCATGTTACTGCAACAACTATAAGACATTTTAAATTTTAAACTCCTCGGGAAGATTTTAATGTTTTTATAATCACTGACATAGTGTTGAAGGGTTTTAAAGCATCAGATGTTTTTACTTGAGTACTTTCTTTCATCAAAAGCAGCTTTTTACTTCCAATCCTTCCAAGAAAAAGATATAGATGATTTTTCGTTTAACTTAAAAAAAATAAAATATCTTACAGATAACGTCAGTGCTCAAGAGCTTGAACATGTCGAACTGACGGGAGTAGTAAAACCCTTTTAGCTTCCAACATCACAGCTTGAACTACAACATGCTTGAATGTATTACTGTTATAAAACGAATCTACTGAAATTTTCCTTATATTTTAAATGGTGCGCACGAAACAAATAAAAACGTTACGTAATTTTCTTACTAACTAATTAAGCTAATGAAGGGCACAAGAAAGGCCTTAAAAGTTATTGCATGTCTGAAAGTTAACCATTACATAAAATTTCAGTCACTGTGCAAGAAAATTTATTTTCTAAAAATATCATAAAACCTGGTTGGACTGTTAAAAGCTCCTGCTTAACTTTAAAACTTTAATAATATAAGCGTTGAAAGTTAGACCATGCCTAAAAGGAAGACAAGAGTAAGGAAAGTTGAAAATCTAATTAAAATCTCTTCCGCCCACAATTTTATGCTTAGTTGCATACTTTGCGATGTTTAAGGAAAAAGCCAACTCATTTATCTTTGAAATATACTAATTGTATGGAATAACTTTGTAAATCTTCCTTCCACCCTGCGATTTATGTCTTAAAATCTGACAGGATTCTTATACTTTTATGATAGGAATTTTATATTCGCTGTATTAGAATTTAAATTATTTTGCGTTCACTGTACAGTCGTTTTTCTAATAAAGAAACGGGATGGTATTTTAAATATTCAAAATGAAAAAAGTGGATAATGTAATTAATTGGGTGTATTTAAAAATATAAACTTTGCAAAAATAACTTGAAGTATTAAAAGTTCCTTTAAAAAGTTTTTTTAGACTTTGCATGTAAAAAAAGTAAATTATAAAGTTAAATGTTGTGGCAATAAATAGTTAGTTAATTTCTGATAATGTCAATTTACGATAAAAGTGTTCAACTTGTATTGTGAGGGAAAGTTGTAAAGTGTTTTAAACAAAGTTTGAGTGAGCTTTTACAGTTTTCGGTAGGTAATTTCTTGGAAATGTTGCAAATTAAATTGAAAACCGTTTGGCTGTTTTTGAAAAAGGAAATTCCTGCTGACACTTCTTATTATAATACCCATGTCAAAAACATAGTTCTTGAAAATATTGCACAATATAAATAAATGCATAGTGTTACTTAGTGTATACATTTTATTCGTATAACTGCATGCATTTGAATAGTTTTTGTTGTGTTAAACCAGAAGGAGTGGTTTGAATATTTCTTAATAAAAAGATTGGCAGTATCTACTGTTGTTTCTGTAAAAATATATACAGCAAAGAAGTTTCAGTTAAAACTATGTAGTCGTACCAAACAAATAATTAGATACTTCGTGTTCTGACAATGAGAAGATTTCAGTAAATACCGGAAATGCTCATCATTCTTTGAGCCACGCTTTACAACATTTTGATGCGAGAAAAGCTTAAACATATTTTTATATGCATATATTAGACTTGCAGACGTTTTTTGTGACATAATCAAAGCTTGTTCAGTGTCTTTTAGAAGTCAAGCCAAAACATGCCATTCCACTTAATTTAATAAATAATTAAAAAAGTCAGTATGGTAAAAGCACCAATCCTCTGCCACCTAAAGAAATTTTGAAGTTCAAATTCGTTTAAATTTAAAACGAAATAATATTTATCAATGAAACTTTCTGTATAGTTATGCATATTTAAATGGTATACATACTCAATCGTCAAAAGTCCTTAAACGTTTAGTTTTATATTAGAAAAAAATAATTCATTAAAACCGACACTTTGGCCCCGTAATCTGCCGCTATTTACTAAAACTCCGCCGTCACGGTCCTAGTAGCCGCCCTTTAAGAAACAAAGCTATGAACATCGTATAAACGTGAGGAATGATTATTTCTTAAATAATTACATATGAGTTCTTGGAAGCTTTATTCGGATCACATGTTTAGCAAATTAATTATTTTTTAGCGATATCTTCATTACTCGCCATAAGCATTAAATAATTTAACAATTTTATGCCTTTCTTGAATTTGCTCATAAACGATTTATTGAAACGAAAAGAATTTATTTTAGAAAATACACGCAAATACAAAATAAGTAATAATTAATAAACAAATGAATTTAATTCCTACTTTTTACATGATACTCTTTAAAGGTTAATTTTTCACTTAAGTTGTTTGGACATGTTGACTTCCTGAAATTAGATTTTTTTTGAAAAGAATAATAACCATTAAATAAATGATAGAAAGATTAATACATGTGGGTGCTAATCAACAAAATTAAATTAAAAACTCGAGCAACAATAATATAAAATCTCAGTATTGTGGAATACCTACTGCACGACAGTGGCAGGCGGCGAGCGGGTGACTAGACGAATCTGTGAATACCGGTACTCTGCCTACCTTATTTTCGACATTTGTTTAATTACAATTCAGAATTTTTTGTATTAAATATTAAGAAGGGCCATTGCTTTAATGTACCAAACAAACATTTTTACGAAGATGTCCACAAAAACGCGCAAATCTTACCTAGAATGCAACCGTTTCTCGTTAATAAAAACGCACTCAATGGCAGTCGTTGTAAACACAATCACGTACTGGCAGTAAATAAATGCTAATAATTAACATATAACGTTTATTTACCGGAATGAATGTAACATAATCCTTAGAACGAAGGATGGTAGATAGCACAAAGCTAAAAATCCCCGTTATTTATGGTGCCATAATTTATTTATAAAACAATAATTGATTCGGTGATGGACGGCTGAAGCTGGACGTAATTAGGTGCGTTTACCCTAACTTGTTTATATTTTGGATTATAAATTACCGTACTTATAAGCTGATACGTTCGGACAATAACTACTACGTTGTGAGTGCGTTTAAGTCTTGCCCCATGCTTTATTAACGTGTATGTAAAAATTAGGAGGCCGTATTGCACTTTATATCAAGATTAGTTGTTTATGTAGGAAGGTCTTAAAACTCAACTCTTTACTACAAATTTAGATTTAACATTTTGTATTTTGCTTTGAGACTAATACAAAAGGCTTTGGTTTTTTTCTGAAATCTGCAGAAATTACACAAAATTTGATTATAGAGTGCTTTCAGCATCGATTTTAGAAAATAGTTAAATATTTATGTAATTAATCTGCGAAATAATAGGTACCGTAGGGCAAGAATAAAATAACAGACAGAAAATACCTGGTGTTGACTGTGCGAAAAAAGTCTGATCCTACTTATTTTTAATCACAAAAATGCCTAAAGTACACAAAGGCGTAGGCCATGTAAAAAATATACAGATATCAACGTCGAGAAGCTTCATTTAAATAATATAAAAGTAACAAAGTTTTTGCTGAACATATTTTACAAAAACATCGCAAGCTTAACCTCAAACTGGTACTAAAATGTTACATAAGTTTAGCTGCAATTGGCAAAAAGGTCACCTATTTGGAATTTTTGAAATACACACTCAGCGTGAAGATGACAATTCTAATGTTATTCATTCCGAAGTGTCCGCCAATTCTTGTTCGGACAATAGATTCATTAAAATATAATGAGACTAATAAAATGTAGGTGAGTTGACATTATTTTGTAACACCAACAACCATATCAGAGTTTCATAAACACATCAGCCAAAAGACTTGTACAAGTTGTATTCAAAAATAAAAAGATTAGTTTGCAATTTAATTTAATTAATTTAACAATATACAGTCATAAAATTAGCAACTTTTTATTATGATTATACAGTATTGCACACAAAACATTCCTTAGATAAGAACAAACAAAACTATTAACGTCAATCTGTAACAGAATCTAGGGTTTTACTTTAATAATAAAAATCCCCAGTCGGTATATACCGCCCCTTTGAACACGTGCTACACTTGCGTTAACTCTTGGTATTGGTCCAGTCATTAGGTGCTCAAAAAGGGCAAATAAAAGAAAATTTTGGTGGAGTTTTGATTTTTGGTACTATATAATATTTTGGGTCGCTGAACACGAATCAGAAGTTTGCCAACAAGAATTTTCTCGGGAAATAGGTTTTTCCCAAAAAAACTTGTAAAAACAAACTTTTTTCGGTTTTTTCTAAAATTGCTCCGAAACTACGCATTATACATGAAAGTCGATCCTATATGAGACTAGAGAGGATAACATTTCTTACAGTTTATGTATCTGAGGTTGTTTTTCTCCGATTAATAGTTTACCCGCGAGAATGGGTGTAAAAAGCCAAAACTTCCAATACCAATAATTACGGCACTGTACGTAGATTTAACACGAAAGCTATCTACTTTACACAAATGTTGACCATGTATTATATTAAAGGTGGTGTAACTGACCATAGTTTATGTATCTGAGAAAAACGATTTCGCTCAAAATTACTGTGGTGTTTCATTTCACAATTCAGAACAGCATGTAGGCCTGAAGCACGCAAGAGTTGTACGCGACAACAAGGATAAGACCAAAATCTGTGAATGGTTACTGCAGCACCTCTCTTTCCCTCAAAACCCGAATTGATACTCAATTAGCACTGGCTTGTGGTTGACAGACGAATCAACTGCTATAAGGGCATAACAGTTGTTGGTGGTGACTTTGGAACAGTCGATTCAAACGAAGCGACAGAGTACAATCTATTGCTGTCATTACCAGTGCTATACGAGTTGACTAGTTGATTCCTATTAATTTCACAACTTTGCTGCAACGAATTTCAGTTGCTAATCATTCAGATCAAGAACTTGAGGAAGTTTTCGACGTACGATCTAGGATCTTATTCCTTGTCCTTATTCGACAATGGTTTATTAAGAAAATGAACCAAATCCATGCTCTACAAAGAATTCAAACCCATAACAAACAAACAGTTCCGCAGCCAAGTTCAATATGTTATCGATGGTGTTTTCTATAGCGTAGGGTTGTTTGGCCTACGAATCAATCGTTTTCTTCAATCTGCGACAGATATGTTCAGTACGTGTAGTCAAAATATAATCCACAGGCAGTAGTCGTCTTTGATGGCTACCCTGATGACGTACAAGGTGGTACAAAGACTGCTGAGTGTATGAGAAGAACAAGAAAACATGCTTCAGCTGACAATAATATCAAGGACGTCCAAAAAAAAGTTCTTTGCTAACCCAAAAAACAAGGGTCGTTTAATATCTATACTTACTACGAAGCTCTCATTAGCAAAAATAGAATGGAATCAGGCGAAAAAAGACGCCAGACACTCTGATTGCGACACACCGCGTTATCCTTGGCTCTATCAAATGAGACAGTAATTGTAGTTGGTAAAGATGTAGACCTCTTGGCTATTTTGATAGGTCTCTGCAAGGTTAAAAACGTAGTCTTCTTGAAACCTGAGAAGGAGAACGTTCTTCCAGCTACTTTTTCACCTCTGCATACTGTGAGTTCACTGGTAACAAAAAATATCCTCTTCCTGCACACAATAAGCGGTTGCGATAAAACGTCAGCAATGCTCAAACAAGAAAAAATAAAGTTATTCAATATACTTGTAAATAACCCAAACGTTGTTGACGTTGTAGAAGTCTTCACAGACTCAAATGCTACTCAGAACATAGTAGCTGCTGCTGGCGAACGTTTCCGCGTTTCACTCTATGGCTACAGTGGAACAAAAGATACATCTACTACAAAAAGGCAGCTTTCAGGTACAGCTCTAACATAGCTGCTTTACTACCATCTGCAGCTGCAGCACGGCAGCACTCCGTAAGAGTCTACCACCAGATCTAGCATTGGCTGGGGGTAGAAAAAATGCTAAAGAATGAGATAGAGAAGAACAAATATTGGCCTTAGGCCTGTGACAACTCTTCCAACCCCCGCTCCCACTGCATTATTGAAACTCGTATTCTGCAAGTGTACGAAGGCAAGGCTTTCCCGAGAAAATTCTTGTTGGCAAACCTCTGATTCGTGTTCAGCAACCCAAAATACTAT
>VTPC01091270.1:25887-40516 GCA_011009095.1 Ignelater luminosus | reverse complement strand
CAAGTACTATTTTCAGGTACAAACGTGGTTTGTCAAAAAAGGAACATTTTTACGTATTTTTGCTTTTTTTACAATGGTGAGATTTAAGTCGATGAAAAGTACAGTTCAAGGAGGAATGGAGAAAAACCAAAAATAATGTATTCGCAAGAAATTTTAAAATTTCATCTCCGAAGTTTATTGAGACATTTTAATTGAATTTGGAGGCAAAGGGCACAAAAGCTTTGAAAAGCTACACATCGTATCTCAGCATTATTTACTCAAAGATAACGTTAGCATAAGTGATTAAAAGGAATGGTGTCCCACCCAAAGTTTAGAGGATCTCTTTGAAAAGTTTCAGTTTGTTTACAGAGTTACGTACAGAACACTACAGTATACTTATTACAAAATATTAGTCCCCCTAGCTCAAAGGATGTCAATTTCAAAACCGTATTTGCACCGTTTTTCGTTTTTTTCTACCTGAAAGACCTCATTAGTAAAAATGTATTAAACGTTTTTGTTCCTTATTCCACAGCGCATCCAACTGTACCAATTTACTTTACGGATTTCGGATAAGCGCTTCAGAAAGGTCCAAAAAACATAAATTATATATTTTTATCTAATCGTTCCTAAAAACAATTGGACACTGCACCTAGCTCGATCGAACCATAGTTTACCAAGTTACAAATTTGTAAAGTGGACATCCCGGCTGGTTTGGTAGAGCTTTAGAGGTTGCAGTAATTTGAAATAATGCGAACAGTTGTTTAAGGAAATTTGGGATTCGTTCGCTTATCAGGCCCCTATAGCTATCATGGTTTCCAAGAGCAATTCTTGATTTTATCTGCTGGCTAACGCTCAAGCTTCAGGAAATAGAAGATCGGATTTAAGGGTATCAAAAGAAGATTATAAAGCACAACGTTGTTCAAAAACATCGTTTCAATAGCTCTGAAAAAGCTTCGCCTCGACCACCCACACAAACGCCTATGGGTCTAGATATAGAAATACCTTAGAATAAAGCACCTTTTGGAAGTTTTATGTCACAGTTTCCTGATTCCAAGTTGCTAGGCTTGCTTATAAGGTCGATTTTGTTCCTTTTTGCTGCTAGGTGTCACCGTGTTTGCTTTGCACGCGGAACAACTTTCAGAAATCTTGTGCTTCACTCACTCTTTAAGTTTAGTTGAGGCAGGCCTACACGTTTTTGAGTTTTTCTAATACTTTGTTTTCAAAAACTGCAAAATTTCCAACTTTAACGCCACCTTGCTACCCTTCAGCTAAGTAATTAATGGATATCCGCCAGTCTAAAACCCACCTAGGCCCAGCGTATTGACCGATGCTGGTCTTGCCACATTGGCAGAGTGTTAAAGGATTATGTAGATATTGTAATTATACAAGTTGTAAACTCATCTGTTTACTCTAAGCTTTATAGTTTCTTATGTGTAATTTTAGAAATTGGTTGAGTTATTTAAAACATTAATTTCTTATTATTCAAAACAACTATTGCAATTGCAAGTACTGTCAACAAAGAAAAATAGATGAAGTAAATAATTATAGTTGTTTTTTACTTGTTTTTGTTACTTCCCAAGTAGCACCGAATGCACCGGGTGACATTTTGAAAAGTTTCAACAGGCCGTATTTTTTTAATAAGAGATACTAGAAAATGCTCAAAACCGTTTCGGTAGTATGCAGAGGAAACCAAAGTGACCCCATTTCAACTTTGAAATCTTATATTATTTTATCTTGTATCGCCTATCTAGTGAGCAAACATTAGCCGCCAATGTTTAATCACTTCAAAAAAACGTTACATTTGACGTAGAACCCCAATATGCAGAAGAAATGTTTGTTCAATGTAACTGTGCTGGTTGGGTTATTATACTTGATGATGACCACACACCCTTATCTGTTCAAAACATTATGTAATGTTGCCTTAACTGCAGTTAAAAATGAAATGACAAAAAGAATGACAGCTGCACAGTTTGGAGTACCCAGTACACTATACAATTTTGACTAAGTGGTGCTTTGCGAAATTTGGTCAAGAGGCTAGCCCAAATCCAAGTTTGAAAAAAAAAGTATGTTTGTATAAAAGATAATGGTGTGCAATGCAAGAAAATTTGCGAGAAGGAAAAAAGATCTGCAAATTTCAGTCATTAAGCAATCTTTGAATAAGAATTCTAGAAATGTTTTTGTCAATAACTGTCAATGAAAGTATCATGTAAAGGCGTTTCTTTTGCAAGCTTGATAATAACGAAAAAAAAACCTTTGAGGATGATTTAAACAAATACAAAAATATTACAAAAAATGGAAATAGTGTCATACCTTAGAAAATTCAAATGATGTTTTCAGATATCCCCAAAAAAGATAGATTTAGGCAAGCAAAGGCATTAATAACAGTAGTGTTTACAGTAAACAGTGTAGTGTATACCTGTACATGCGACTACCAAGTGATATTGCAAGATAGATTCCTGATATATGGGGTGTGGAACATTCTGATTCTGGGTGGATGAAAACGAATGTCTTCTGTAACTACGATGATGATGATGTGATGATGATATTGTTTCCGCATAGATATAAGAGCTATTTAGATATAAATTGAGGCCAACTATACAAACTTAGGAGTCATTTTACTTGCTTTTTACTCAAATGCAATACAAAAGGTTAAACCAGCAGACGTATCGGCATTTAGGCCAATCAAAAAGGGATGTAAGAAAAGAGTATTGCCATGGAAAAAAATCATTTCACAAAAAGCAAATAAGGAAAATTTCATTCTAATTACCTAAGGTGTTGTGGAAAACAAACAACACAAAAAACAACAAAGAATGAATTTTTCGCTTGTGGTTTATGCCCTTAAAATGCCATTGTAATAAATCTTACTAATTGTAAGTACCTAGGACAAGTAAAAAAAAACACGAAATACTTGAAATACGTTCAGTTTGTTGAAATTGTCAGAGATAATTAAACACAGAAATTTGAAGAATATGATAAGTTAACAGTAGATTATTCTAAGAGATTTTTTTATAGTAATATAAAATTAGGAAAAAATATTTTAAAATGTAGTATCTGTAGGTAAAGGGAAATCAGAACTAAATGGTGAAAATGATAGAAATTACATAAATTAGTGATATGTCAATGTCAATCACTGCTTTCTGATAAATTATTTGCCGATGTAGTGGAAACAATTGCAGTAGATGGCTGCACTCGAATTGGATAGCTAATCTGATAGGTTCAACAATATTTTTTAAATACATTTAGGCACACTCAAAACAACGATATTATCTATCTACATGGGTTGTCTTAATAAACACGGAGCATGCATTTTTTCATTGCTTGCTAAAATTATTTTTAGATTAATGATAATGTTGTTATTATTTATAAAAGCTTCCTGTTCCGTTTTTTATTAGACACACTGCGTATTTTAAACTTTAACAATTATATTTCATATAAATTTCCAGCATTTACTCCTTCATTTGCACCTTTCAAAGTTTTTTAGTACCGAAACCACGTAGCACTGTATGGTGAAAAATTGCTAGGGAAGATATGCACTACAGATGACGGCTCTACCGTTTCAACAAAGCACGGTGTTGGTATTACAAAAGTTACAAGTCAGTCATTTAAATATATAGTACGTAATAATTCTCTCTCTTTTTTGTCTTATTGTATGCAATGCGTGTGCACCGTCGGAATGAGAGATTAGGCTCTGAAAGTTTATGTGTCTATGTACAAATGGGTGACTGGTACCAATAACAAAAAAATTAGAAGCATTGCTATAACACAATGCATCAAATAGGAAAACAAGCACTCACAGAAGAAAATTATAAACTCTTTAGAACAGAAAAACAATTGATTAACGGACAGTACAATAATGTTCAATAAATTCTTGAGAAAACATCAGTAATTACCGGATAGTCCGAGTTAGAAATACAACCCAGGATTGCAAATTTTCAAAGTAATTCAATGTTTCGATCAAACTGCAGAGCAAACTTATCAGAACTGTACTTTTGCAAGCACAGATATAATTTAGATAGTGAATGGTTCCGCTGATTTTTCAAATAACCATCTCCTCGAGACTATCCTTTTGTGGCCAAAAACTGTAGAAAGAAAAGAAAATGGTAATATGCCAAACGACTACCATTTGTAGTCATTTTTGATGTTAACTAAAAAGAATTGGTCCAATGATAGTAAATATGAAATAAACAAAAGGGAACAACAAAAAAGGAGAAAGAAAGCAAGAGGACTAAATAAAATGGGCAACCAAGAAAAGCCTTCAAGCACTGTTTCAGCTAATAATAAGAATTTCTAGCGGAAGACTATAAGAAATCGAAACAATTAAATGCTTTAAAAAATTGTCTGATATTTTCTGTAAGCAGCGTTTGTTTTTTATTTATCTTAACAAGTATTTTTGAAAACTCAAAAAAGACATTTCGGTTAGATTCGTTATGAGTTTAAAAAGTCGTTAATTTCGTCTCCAAATCTCTTTTATCAATGATTTTTAAATTACACATTTCGTTTGTTTCATAGTAAAATTTAAAATGGAAAAACAGTTATCTTGCGCACCTTTTCCCAAAACTTTTTTATTGGAGAATTTATCAAATCATATTTCTTCTGTACAAATTAATCAAAAGAATAGAGAAAGAAAATTTATAAATTATAAGTAATCTTTCTCATAAATAATTTAATTTATTTTTCTGAATCTTTAAATTTATAAATAAAAAAAGTAATGGGATATTTCTGCAATATATAAATCTACCTATAGTCAAACTGTAAGTATTACAAGCATTTTGAAGTCTATTTTAGTAACATTGCAAAAAATAGTATTGGTAATAAAAAACTTTTCTCGTTTCAAACTTTTAATAATAATCTTAATAAAGTTTGGTACTACACGCAACACAACATTGCGAACTCAAACACATCTCAAAACATACTTCTCTGAATTTGGAATGAAATCTTGTTAAGTACACAGAATCTTTCTAAAAAGTATAGAAATAATATTACAGTATGCATTTTTCTAGATACAAATTTAAGTGAGTGATAAAAAAAAATAAAAATTATCAATAACCGCTGTTGTTATTGAAACAAAAGCATTCAAGCGTATGGTATGTTTGTACTACTAAAACAACATATGGTCTGCAAATAAACTCCATTTCATTGGAACGCCAGGCCACTAAATTAGTTCAAATTCAGCAACAATCACCTGTAGCTATTTTTGCAACACTAATTTGATGGAAAACATAAGCGCGCAATTTAATCTACATAAATCTAAACAAAAAATTGTAGCAAATATAACCGACAATGATTTAAATTCTGATTTTAGAACACTTAATGACAGATTCATACATATACGGTAGAAAAAAACAAATAAGTCTAAAAACAGTAATTATTTTTAAAAGATGTTAGAAAACAGCCTTACTAGGTATGCTACGGTAACGTTAAGGAATTCGTTTCGTCAATTTCTGAGCGAAAATGCGATCTAGCATTAACTTTAAAGTTAAATTTATGTCGACATGTTAAGTACATTGACGTTTTAGGTTTTATTTAAATTAGTAATATTTTGTCTTATTTTATTATCAGGGTACATATACAGGGTGAGGTTTTTTAGATGTTTGGTATGGGGATCTCGGACACTAGCGGAGATAGAGAGACGATTAAATGGGGAAAGAATTGCAGTTTTACGAGATCAATTTAATGAGCTTTTTGTTTTTCGGAAAAAATGCATAGCTAACTAGATATCTTGCACAAACAATTTTTTTGTTATTTTGTTCGGTGCCTATGGCTCTGTTATTATCGACTTTAGAAAAAATGTGTAAAGGAGAAAGTCAAATTAATTTCACCTTAATGAAACGTAAAAGTTTCAAAACTAATAGTCCAGATGGCGACCGTAAAATGTTAAGCGTTGCCGAACACCCGGCCAATTTAAGTAAAAAGTTAAAGTAGATATTGTAAAGAAAGAGAAACCGCTTGTCTCTCTAAGCAAACTCCGGCACAATTGTAATTAATAAGGTGATTATAACTTTATTATTTACTCATTCAAGTTTGATAGTAAAATTATAAAACATAATTGCTTGATCGGCAAGTGACCGACGCGCTGATTGGACGAATTTCATCCTTGATATCTAGCTTGCTTTTTAGTTTTCTGTATTTAAGGATAGATTTATCTGACATCTTCAGAACAAGCTTGCGATTATCTAGAGGCTTCTTCTTCTTCTTTCTATTCTTGATAAGACTTAATATTGTTCCACCTATTTTATTAATATTAAGGCTGTTGGAAGACTGATGTCCAACTTTCACAACATCTTTTGGGTGGCCGGCCAAGGGGTCTTTTTGAGTTGGGTAGTCTTTTATCCATTTTGCCTATTGCTCCTTGTTTTTGTTGTATATTTTCGAGTTTCTACCGCGTATGTCAGCGCAGGTCTTACTAGTACTGTTTTGTAGATACGAACTTTGCTATGAGTGAATATGAATTTATTCCTCCACATGAGATCTCTCAGATAGCCAGAGATTCTTGAGTTTATTTACTTGACTGCAAACCTCCCGTTGTAAGTTCTTGCAGTTTGTTATTTCTACTTCCAAATAAGTGCGTTGCATAGTTTGCTGAATGGGTTTGTCATCTAGGGCCAATTTACATCTTATAGGCTCTTTTGATATGACCATTGATTCTGTCTTCTCTACCGATATTTGCATATTGAGCTTCTCTGTTGTTTGGAACCGATGCAACAGCCGCTGTGGGTCATTCTCGTTGTCTACTGTCAAGATTGCGTAATCGGCATATCATAATATCTTCATAGATTTTCGTTCCATTTTATACTCTCCGTTAACTTTTTTTACGCTGTTTATTATTGTGTCCAAAATTAAGTTGAACAGAATCGAACTCAAGCTGTCGCCTTGCTGGATTCCCGTTAGTGCTGGTATTTTTTTGCCTGCAGCGCTCTAGCGTGGATAGAGTAGCTCTAAGAGCGCTGTTGCCGGTCCCATGCTCGGGAAAGGGGGGAGGGTTTGTGGGCAAGATTAGCAACTTACCCACTGTAAGATGATTCAGTGCTCAAAGCATTACTAATCAAACCTTAGAAATCGAACGAATTTTATGGAAAAAATATCTAGAGGCTTAAAGTAAAATGAATAGGTAGGCGTATTGTTATTAATATTGTAAGCAGAACACAGGGTATAATTGATTTCGACAGTTAGTAAACCTTTTGTTCTAGTTTTATGATATTTGAAAGGTTCTTAGCGGGATAATTTATGTTGAGAATTTTAGTAATTCTGTGCTTTTGTTTATTTATTTACTAGCTGCCCGCCCCGGCTTCGCACGGGTGGAGTACCTAATGAAAAATATAAGACAATTTTCCATTTCGAAATTAAATTACGATTAAAATAAAAGAAAAATCTTAGTTTTAGTTTTTCCATTTGGACAGTACAAATAGAGCGCCGATGGTTTGCCGACTCTCGAATGAGTATTACGCCATAACAAAAAAAAAAAGAAAGAGACATTAGCTAATTAAAGTGTATCCGAATGTTGAAGTGTTGCAAGTTTCATAATTTGAATTACCGACACATTTTATGTTTTATTCAAATTCTTCTTTGATTTGGTACTTTAGAAGAATGTATTCGGAAAAATATGTAATGTACGACTTGTTTTGTGACTAAAGATCACAATAAATAAACACGTAGTATGATTTTTGTATTATTCAAAAGGAGTTTTTGACCATTACATTTTTCAAATTACCTCAAAGTTAGGAAAAACTTCCTTACATACACTTCGACACTTTCGCCACCCTGCCGGCGGCGCCATCTATTGTATACTTCGGGAACCACTCGAAGTGACGTATAAGAGAAAAAATGTTTTTTACGTCTTTCCGTACATATTTTTGGAAATTTTCTTTTACACAAACCTTCTCCTGATAATAACAAACACAACAAAAAAGAATTATCCAATTTGGTTCAGTCGTTGTGAAGCGATACGCCTTCATACATTTTTGCGATTCATTTTTATTTACGTAGAATATAGATTATGTCATTATCGTATCAAGTATTGAGAAAGAATTTTCATGTTATCGCTTATGATTATCGAAGTTATGGAGATTCTCCAAATATTGAAACTATAGAAGTTGCATTGTTTTAGATTAGCAAAAGTGTGATGAATTATAATAGATGATAATCCATTATTTTTACTTCTTAATTTTTATGGATTCTGAACTATACGGTGAAGTTTTTGTAAATGCTTACAGAAATTTAATTGTATTTCTTAATTGGATAATTTATTAGCAATTTTTTATTTATTGAATTGTTGTATTGATCTTTTGTGTCTTTTTATATAAGAGACGCTGACGCCTATTATTCTTCATTTTAAATTCCTTATTTTGTTAATATATGTATTGGCCAATTTTCTGTGTTTTGTTTTATTGTAATGTCCGTATTTGTGCCCAGGGCCACCAACTGATATATAGCCGGCCTAGGACCATACAGATCCTAGTTAAACTAGATTCAATTTTATAATTATGTAATGCAAGGTTACGTTACAATAGTCAAGATAATTAGCGGACATTACCTTTTTAGAAGTGGTAAATCGATAGATTTACAATGGCTTTTACAAAGTTAAGTTACAGAAAAAATAAAAAGAATGTTTTATTTTAATTTCTGGCTATACTGCCTATGCGATCAACACAGTTAAAAGTTGGAATAGGTGTATCAATGTAATTTTCTTCAAGAATAATGAACCAAGATAGGGAGAAAGTAAGAGAGGAAGATACTTCGATTGGTTGCATAACCTTTTTTCAAATTCAATTTCATTTTAATTATTAAAATAAAAATAAAAAATAATTCTGTTTGAAATTCATGGTACTGCAATGTTTTGCGTTTTTACTTACAATTAATTAAATAAAGACTAGCGTACATGGTTGTTTAATTTAACTTTTGTCTTTATTATTTAATATAAAACCGTTAATACCCCAATCTGTACCGATTGAGAGCTAGCTGGGTTCAACAAAGTTTTTCAATCAAAAGCTGTTGAAGAATATTCTTTGCAGCAAAAACACTAGAATTTGAGAAGGATTTTAAAGAACACATTTGAGAAAAACCGTCAAGATGGTAATATTGCGTTATCTACAGAACAGGGTGTTAAAAAAATCTATAATAAATGATATTCTTGTAAGGTATAAACCAGTTATTCTATGTTCAGCTTTGGCAGAAGTTGCGTTCTCATTCACTTTGCTTAAAAATGCACCTAAACGTCATACACTGAATGATGCTCCAAATAAATGGAAACTTGCAAAGAATTATTAGAAAGTGCAATATTGTAATGCATGATAATATAATGCAATTTACAAGAAAAAGACTTTTCATACTATAAAACAAATAAAAAACTGTAGTTATTCATGATACATCACTCACTTCTATTGCGTCTTCCATTTCTATTTTTATTCGTTTGTAACAAGTTTCCAACTATTTCTCTTTGTGAATATATTATTTAATACTATTGGTAACATCTAAAAGGTGTTTCTGAATACGATATTTTTATAAAAGATGCACTATCACATCAAAACAATAATAGTCATGTGTTCGAATTCTATCAGTAGGGGAAACTCGGATACGACCTCTAGTATCATTTTTGTAAGCTCTTTTGGACTGAAAATTGCTATTTGATATTCGTGTCGTTCGAGCGCATTTCTAATCTTATCGTATTTCTCCGGTTTTTTTGTTTTATCATTTCCAAAAATAAATAAACGGAGATCGCTTTGTTTTTAGTCTTAAAGCAGCTATAGTTGTTGTAGTCGTGAGTCTTTCTTATAAACTGTTTTATTCGAGTCTACTTTAACATGAACAGCTACATTTTTACAATGCTAAGTACTTTTTCCTATGCTGTTGTATTTTATTTCAACTGTCTTATTTAGAATCTAAATACAAGTAAGTAAGTTTGCTTTAGTGGGGAGTTTAATTTTTCAGCTTAATATTACGTTGTTGTAGGACCACCAGTAAGAGCATGTCTGAATTACAATAGAGAGCATTTCTTAATGTTCATGTAAAACTAAAATAAAGGAAGCTTTTTTCATTATTTAAAAGGTTATTTTTAAATTTCATTTAATTTAATCTTTGCTCTCTTATGTAATTTGTGATTGTATTAGTATTTATGTTGTTAGCTATGTATTGAATGTTTATTTTGGTGTTGTTGGTGTGAGCATATGCATGCACTTTATTAGTAGATTGCAGACCATATTATTTTATTTTGTAATTATTTTTCTTTATTCTTAGCTATTAACATCGAAAAGAATGTGTTCTTTAACACTTTACTTTAGATTAGTTGCATTTCTTCACATTAATTCTTTAGAAAGAACATAAGGTTAGGCAACCATCATAACAACAATACAATGCGTGTAACGTGACAAACATTCTAATACATATCTTGTTTTTCAAAAGGCAGCAAATGCAGCAGCAAGATTAATTTCATAGCCCACTGGACTCAGCAGCTTTTTTAAACACTTTGTATACTTCACACGTCAAGCACATAGCCTTAAATACAGAAAACTAAAAATCACGCTAGAAATCAAGGATGCAATTCGACCAATCAGCGCGTCGGTCACTTACCGATCAAATAACTATGTTTTATATTTTGACCATCAAGCTTGAGTGAGTAAATAATAAAGTTATAATTACCTTATTAATTCCAATCGTGCCGGAGTTTGCTTAGAGAGACAAGCTGTTTCTCTTTCTTTACAATATCTAGTTTAACTTTTTCCATAAATTGTCCGGGTGTACGGCAATGCTTAACATCTTACGGCCGCGGCTTAAACTATTAGTTTTGGAACTCTTACGTTTTATTAAGGTGAAATTACCTACTTCTTCCCAAGTAATAGCAGTACTGCTTTAAATAAGAGTTTGACATTCTCTTTCTGTACAAGTAGCGAGTCTCCTAACTTGTCATAGCAATAGACAACTAAGATTCTAAAGTCACATTAACTTTATAAATCTCAATTTAGTAATAATTATTTTTGACACTTTTACACTCTCACCCTACATTTCAGGCGTGAGGCCAAAATCAGAATGCATACATACCAAATCCCGTTACTGTACTACAAACTGTTAGGGAGTTATTAAAAAAATTGCTTTCTTTAACAAATATTTAAGACAAAATAGCTACCCGGAGAAGCATTTTCAGGAAAAAAATTTATCTAGGATTTGTTCTTATTTTTTGCCACAGAACAACGTCCTTGTATTTATTCAATGTAATTTAAAAACACCCTGTATATTACTTTTTCGCTTATGTACCTTAAAGACGATCACAAAAAATAAATTAGTAATTGCTTCTTTACCTCGTTACTTTAGATATATTCTTAAAGTTCGAAACTTTGCAGTAATTATTTGATGTAAAGTACCTACGGGTGCTGCCACCTGTTTCTACAACACTAAAAGTTTTTAATAGTTAGAAGTTGATAATTAATGTAATAATTTCATAGTGGTTACCATCTCGAAATTTTAAAGCATATGAGAGTAAATAGTTCCTGCGTCTAAAATTATTGTGAGTGCTTGGTAAATTAATAACACTTTGTAATTCTTGCTAAAAGATCAAACACCTCGAGAATTAGTATATCATTTGTTCAAACACAGTATGTTACATACCCAATTTCCAAACGAAATTGGCACACCCAACAGAATCGAATTGAATGTGAAACAGTGAAATAAAATCCATCAGACACTCAGCAGTCTGAAACCAGTAATTATGCTGTATTTGACTAAGAAATCCTTTACAGTCAAAGAAAAGTGAAAGAACCTATCTTGTAGTAATGAACTAATTTATTATAAATGATAAAATTTAAGAAAATGAAAAAACAGCAGGAGATAAAGATAAAAAACAAAAAGGAATTTAAAAAGTGAAATTGATCCGCTGATAGTCTTCCACCAAACTCTTTAACAGGCTCACGGAGGATTACAGAAAATAGTAAAAACATAAGAAAACTCATGAAAGGTAAAATATAGATTCAAACGCTTTTTCAAATGGTCAACAAGCAATACCAACCATTGAAACCAATAGACCTATTTACCCTAAAAGAACTTGCCAAGTGAATATGGCAAATAAAAATAGGAAGTGTACATTCTATAATAGCACTTGCCAGCAAGTTGGTCACTAGAAGAAAAGGGATAAAAACCCATCCAATAGTATTTAGCTTCATTCTAATCATTTTGAATATTCCTGACTTTTGTTTCTCAAACGCATACACTATTTGCTTTTAGTACTTTATATAATTTTTCCACTAAATATACCATTCACAGTAGGTGTGTTTTGATGATATTTTTAATTCCAAAATTATTGTTTTGAAAATGAAGAAAAGAAGGGCTGGTTTAACTGAGATTTACTTCCAAACCAATAGAACATTTAATTATTTAATAGATAACAGTTATTAGACAAAGATATAAACATTTGAAATCAAGAGAGTGACCCAACACTAATTTGTTTTGTACCGGGTGTTACTTAATATTCTGTACTTATTTAATGGGTGGTTCTTGGGCCAATTCTAAGCCGAAAAGTTCATGTAAATGTATGTCGTAAAATGCTTGGTTTTCGATACGAAGCATTAAAGATTTTTTTTTTGTTTGTAAAGCTGAAGATCTATACAGGAACTTTAGGTGTAAGAACGTTATCAAAGGAAGGAATTATAAAATTAGAGGAAGTCTTGCAAAAAATAAAATGTGACATATTAGGAATAGTAGAATCAGAAAAAGAGACAAAAACATTAGAAAAAACAAAAGTAGTACTATTTCGACAAACCTAAAGGTTAAAGCCCCTAAAAATCTACGATGTGACGGGAAGTGTTGCGCGACTCTTAACTGGAAGTAGGTCAGTCACCTGGCTATTATTAGTAGATTGCTAGACAAGAGGAGTTACATATTGGTAATTCCCGATGGAAAAGACGAAAAGAAGTTGACCATAAGTAAAATAAATGGAAAATCTGGTGGAGAAGAAATAGATAGGCAAAGCTCAAGATTGACAGTGGTGGTTAATAAAGGGAAAGGTTTTCATTCGACAAGCACAATAAGATGGTTTTTTCAGATGTAATCAACAACGTTCTGAAGTTATAAACTTTGTTGTAAGTGCATTCTTCTATGTTTCTAGTTAGCAGTCACCGTTACGTTAATACAAAAGTCTTAAGATTGCAAACAGACTCTTAAAAGTACCCAAATGTCTAGAAATTCTACAACTTATGAAATGAAGTCTTTTGAAGATTGATAGTATTTAGCTTCATTCTAATCATTTTGAAAATTCCTGACTTTTGTTTCTCAAACGCATACACTATTTGCTTTTACTACTTTATATAATTTTTCCACTAAATATACCATTCACAGTAGGTGTGTTTTGATGATATTTTTAATTCCAAAATTATTGTTTTGAAAATGAAGAAAAGAAGGGCTGGTTTAGCTGAGATTTACTTCCAAACCAATAGAACATTTAATTATTTAATAGATAACAGTTATTAAACAAAGATATAAACATTTAAAATCAAAAGAGCGACCCAACACTAATTTGTTTTATACAGAGTGTTACTTAATATTCTGTACTTATTTAATGGGTGATTCTTGGGCCAATTCTAAGTCGAAAAGTTCATGTAAATGTATGTCGTAAAATGCTTGGTTTTCGATAGGAAGCATTAAAGATTTTTTTTTCAAAAAGCAAAAAAGCCCAACAGCATTAAAGAAACACTTGGTTTAAAATCAGATAGATTTCGCAACATCCAGACGTTTTAAAAGTAACTAAACTTGGCGCAAGTATGACTATGTATAAAATCGGTATCCAAACGACCTGAGTCCGACGTCAACCCAGGTTGTGTTTACTTCTAAGAGAAATTGAGCTTTTCGTGCCGTACGTATTTTTTTGTTACGAAAGACCAAAAGAGTAACTACGGAGACCAATACGTTACTAAAAATCATTTAAAGCAAGTTGTACATTGATATCAAGATCAGTGAGGTCTTCCGTCGAAAAACACTAGACTTTAGATACTATCCCATGGTAAAACAAAAATTTTCTCTAATTTATCTCAATTATCTAAAACATCTTTCCTTGTTGGTTTTTTATAGTAATTATCTCACAATTAATTGGAGATATTTGCCTTTAGAGGAATTTTGTTTTCTGCAAACATTTATCAAGCCATGAGATTGTTTGGAAAACAAGACCATCAATAAATCAATCTTCAGGATTCTAACTTTAACTCTAATAGTTAAGTGATTTCGTATTTCTTATGGTTTACATCATCCGTTAAATATTGCAAACGAAAATTTTAAAATTTTATTTTTTTTTAACATTATGTAGTTGTTATATTTAATCCTTGACTAATTGAGAGTTGCTCTCCTCCTTCTTTATTTAATTTGTAAAGGTACAGGCATCTTATAGTTTTATTGATTTTACTCTTCTAAAATTATATTATAAAGTATTTCTGTACGTAAACCTTTATAATACATCTGCACTGGCAAAAGTGTAAACAATTCCAATAGCTCGTTTAAAAAAAATTCACAGAATACATTAAAATTTTAAATTGTGTGGCTGGTGTGAATTTCACTAAATATATATCTTTATGTCACGTTAAGTTTACCAACGTGTTTTTGCAAAACAGGCATAACTTACCGAAGAAATGTAAATCAAACAGAAAAGCAGGCAGAATAACATTAACAATGTGATTACCAC
>VTPC01091270.1:10616-22762 GCA_011009095.1 Ignelater luminosus | reverse complement strand
GGCCTTCTTACACTTTTTACAATTACTTTATCTCCAATTTTAAATTTTACTTTTTTCGGAATTCTTTTATTCCATCTTTCAATTCTTCTTTGACTGATTTTCTTACACCAATTTCTAACTTTATCTAACAATTCTTCAAATTGATCTTTTGTCTTATTCGATACGACCCAAGGTCTTTCAGGCAACATTCTTTGCATTAACAAGATAGGTGACTCTTGTGTAACCACACTTGGTGTTTCATTTATGTACGATTCTATTCTGTTTATTAACGTATCCCAATATTTATGTATCTTTTGATACAACAAAATTCTTAAAAATTTAATTACTTCTTTTATATACCTCTCGCTAGGATTCCCTTGTGGATGACGAATACTAATAAAAGATACCTGAATTTCTTGATCTACAAAAAAACTTCTAAATCGATCATTATTAAAATACGTTGCATTATCTAAAAGTACACGTTTAGGTATACCTACACTTTGAATAAATTCATTTGCATTTAGAATTAAATTATTTGTATTGCATTTTCGAACAGGGTATATTTTAGTAAATTTAGAGTAGATGTCAACAATTACCATAATATGCTTATATTTTTGAGTACTTATTGGTAAATTTGAAATGTAATCAATTGAAATTAAATCTAAAGGTCTATCTACTTGTATGCTACCTATCACATTATAATTAGTATGGTTTTTAAATTTTGTCATTATACATACATGATATTTCTTTGTCACTTCTTTAATAATATTGTAATCTTTACTCGCAAAATAATTCTCCCGAAAAATTAACCATATTTTCCGGCTACCTATATGCCCATATCTTTGATGTAATTCTTCTGCTATTTCCTTGGTGTGTTCTTTATTGGTCACGTATAACTCAACATTTCCCACTTCTTTTACTACGATTTCGTTCTTTAATTTCATACCTTTGTACGTTTCTTGATTTTGTAATTTATTCTTAACTTGTTCAAATTCTATTTTTCTCTGTATTTTTTTATATTATCTAGGGAATATATCCCCTCCATATCTCTTAGTTGATTCACCGCTACTAAAATATCTTGGTTTTCTGACCTTTTTGTAAATTGTCTTGAAAGTGCGTCTGCATCTACATTCATCTTTCCTGGCCTGTGTTCTATTTTAAAAGAAAATTCTTGTAATAGTAAACTCCATCTTATAAATACGATTATTTGAAAACCTTGTGTTCATTAAATGCTGAAGTGCTGAATGATCTGTTTGTATAATAAAAGAATTGCCTAAAAAATAGTATTTTAATTTTTGTACAGCAAACACAATTGCTGCCATTTCTTTTTCTGATATCGTATATCGTACTTCGTACCCTCGCAATACTCTTGATATGAAACATACGGGTACTTCTTCTTCTTTATAAATTTGTATTAACACTGCCGCTATTGCATAATCACTTGCATCAGTTCTTAAAATAAATGTTGAATTAAAATTTGGATGATATAACTGCAAATTTTGATGAAATTCATCTTTAAGATTTTGAAAAGCATTGTCTCTCTCTTTACTCCACACCCATTTTATTCCTTTTCTCAATAACTCTATCAAACGCAAAGAAAGTTCTGATAATCTTGGTATAAATTTCTTATAATAATTTAACATTCCTAAGAATCCCCTTAATTGTTTTAAATTTTTAGGACGTTGATAATTCTTTATTTCTTCTAATCTTGCTTTGTCTATAGTCATCCCTTTTTCATTGATTTTATATCCTAAAAACTTTACAGAATTCTTATAGAATTCACATTTGTTAATGTTTAATTTTAACCCTGCTTCTTTTAGACTTTTCATTATAATGCCTATATTCTTTAAATGTGTTTTCTCATCTTTACTAAAAATCAAAATATCATCAACATAGTGAATACAAAAATGATCAAATTTATTTAAAACTTGTGACAATGATCTTACTAAAGCTGCACATGAAGTTGATAACCCAAATGGTACTACTTTAAAATGGAAAACCTGTCCATCTATCGAAAAACCTGTAAACTTTCTTGAGTCTTTACGTAAAGGAATCAACCAAAATGAATTCTTTAAATCTAATTTAGAATATATATTATTTTTACCAATATTACCCATTAAGTTTTCAATTTTACTAGTACACTCAAATTGTGGTTTTGTTATTGAATTTAACTTTCTGGCATCTAAACATATTCTTATCAAATTATCTTTTTTTTTACTATCACAATTGGATTGATATAATTGGTAGTCGACCTTTCTATAATTCCATTTTCTAACATTTTATTGATTTCAGATTTTACCTGTTCTTTATATTTATATGGAACGGGATATGTTTTACAATTAAGTTGTTCTTTTTCCATGACATTTAGTTTATGAACATAATATTTAAATATCTTCGGTTCTTCATTTACTAATGCTAAATTTTGTTTTATTAAACATTCAATGTCATTTATATATTCTTCTTTACAATCTAATTCATATTTTTCTATTTTGATCTTTGAATTACTACTCATATTATCTGGTATTACTGTAAGATTATTATTACAATACCCACCATCCTCATCATTCTCACTTTTCTGATCTAAATCATGCCATTCGATTACTTGCCCGTCAATCATTACACACTTGTTTTCACAGTCAATATTAACATTTAACAATTCTAATATATCAATACCTAATATACATTCTAACTTCATATGAGGCATGAGTAGCATTTGAACATTTTTAACTACTTTCCCTATTTTAATATTTGTATTTACTAATTTTGTAATGGATGAAAATTTTTTATTGTTAGCTGATATAATATTAATCTTTTTTATAGACATAATATGACTTTGAAACTGTTTTTTATTTTTTTGTATTAAATCTTCATTTAACATTGATGACTGAGCACCGGTGGCTATTAACGCGGATACTTCAATGTTATTTACTAGAATTTTGACAAATGGTAAATTTTGAATAATTTTATTTTCGTTTTTAGTACCACTTTCCGGAAAATTTATAAATTCTTTGGGATGTGAATAATGTAATTTAAACGTGGTACTTGTATTTAAATATCCTCCTCCCTTACTTTATTTAATTCTTTCAATGCTTTTTCTTCATGTACCTCTGCCTCTACCGTTATTTCTTGTTTACTGTAATTTATTGGTATTTTTCTTTCTTCATAATTGTCTTTCCCTTTATTTACCGTTCTATCTTTATTATAATAATATTTTTCATTTTTCTGTTGGTCATCTCTCTTCTCAAATCTATTTTTTTCATAACACCTTTTATTTTGGTAATTATTCGTTAGATTATTATTGTTCTGACTATATCTATTATAATAAGTTCTTGGTTGATCATCCGCAGTATGTGGATTTATGTTTTCCTTGTATGCATTGGATCTCTTGTATCTATTTTCGTCTACCTTGTCGTAACTCTTTAAAATTTCTAAGAACACATCAAATTCTTGAATGTTTGCTGTGTAAATGTGACGGTATATATCATTGTCGAAATGTTCTGCCAATTGCTGTATGATTTCGGATGTGTCTAATTTGTCATCCAGTTGTTGAATGACATAAAAGCGATCTAACGCATATTTTTCCCTCGTGGTTCCATATTTGGGATCATATCTTCCATACGATAAATTGTTTTTTTATTTCCCTTTGCTGATATCTTCCCCAAAATTTTTTTATAAATGCGTTCCTAAATTCATCAAAATTTTTAAATTCATCCTCGTGAATATAGAACCACTTCTGTGCATCCCCTGCTAAAACCAATTTAATGTTCTGCATTATAACACTGTGATCATAAATTCCACACATCTGCTTTTTTATATTGTCCAAATGGTAGGTTAAATTCTTTATGAATATTTTTGGATTTATTAGTTTGTGGTTTCCTGAAAATTTTTCCATATTTTGAATCCCGCTATCTAATATACAATAATGACTTGGTCCATGATTACCTGCTGTTGATTTCTCTTCAACATTTTTGTTTATTTTTTCTAATTCTATTTTCACATTCTGCTGGTAGTTTTCTTGTACTTTTTCTTGCTCCTTAATTTTCTCATTTATATCTGTATCCCTTATTTGTAACATGTTGATAATTTCTTCTTGGTGTCTTTCTATTTTCCTACGTATTTCATTCTGACATTCATCTATCTTATTATTCACCTCTTCTTGTATTTCACCTCTCATGTTTTTAACAATATTATCCCATCTATTCTCATGATCTTCAAATTTTCTTTTAATTTCTTCAAATCTTTTCTCTTGATTATGATTGATTTCTTCAAATCTTTTAGTATTATCTTGTTTAATCTCTTCTAATCTTTTAGTTTGGTCTTCAAATCTTTAAGTTTGGTCTTCAAATCTTTTATCTTGGTCTTGTTTCATTTCTATTAATATTTTAAGTAAATCTGGTTGTTGTTGTCTTATTTCTTTTTGCTCTTTATCTCCCTTTTCAACATCTCCCATGGTCTCCTCCATACTTGTACTTTCTTCTTCCATCTGTTCAATTTCAATATTTTCTTCCTCTGTTTTGTCCCTTTTTCTACTATCTACCGATTTACCTCGCTTTGACATATTTCCACTACCAACAGACAACTAACAAAATCATAATTATGTCTTTTAATTACTTGCCCTACCACGTTAGGACGCCAATTTTGTTTATGTTATTATATGGAGAGCTCTTTTTCTCAGGGTTCTTATTTTTCTTCGTTTGGTTCTTAATCTTTTTATTAAAACGCTATTTTCTTGACAATATTAATTTATTTATCTTTTACTGTCATTACATTTATCAAACAAAAAACAAAATTTTTTTTATACTCTTTCTTTTTTTTATCATTTTCAAATATCACTACATTTTTAATATGATCACATTAACATTTTTAATATCATCACACTATGTATAAAATTGGTATCCAAACGACCTGAGTCCGACGTCAACCCAGGTTGAGTTTACTTCTAAGAGAAATTGAGCTTTTCGTGCCGTTCGTATTTTTTTGTTACGAAAGACCAAAAGAACTACGGAGACCAATACGTTACTAAAAATCATTTAAAGCAAGTTGTACATTGATATCAAGATCAGTGAGGTCTTCCGTCGAAAAACACTAGACTTTCGATACTATCCCATGGTAAAACAAAAATTTTTTCTAATTTATCTCAATTATCTAAAACATCTTTCCTTGTTAGTTTTTTATAGTAATTATCTCACAATAAATTGGAGATATTTGCCTTTAGAGGAATTTTGTTTTTTGCAAACATTTATCAAGCCATGAAATTGTTTGGAAAACAAGACCATCAATAAATCAATCTTCAGGATTCTAACTTTAACTCTAATAGTTAAGTGATTTCGTATTTCTTATGGTTTACATCATCCGTTAAATATTCCAAACGAAAATTTTAAAATTTTATTTTTTTTCTTTAACATTATGTAGTTATTATAATATTTAATCCTTGACTAATTGAGAGTTGCTCTCCTCGTTCTTTATTTAATTTATAAAGGTACAGGCATCTTATAGTTTTATTGATTTTACTCTTCTAAAATTATATTATAAAGTGTTTCTGTACGTAAGCCTTTATAATACATCAGCACTGGCAAAAGTGTAAACAATTCCAATAGCTCGTTTAAAAAAAATTCACAGAATATATTAAAATTTTAAATTGTGTGGCTGAATTTCACTAAATATATATCTTTATGTCACGTTAAGTTTACCAACGTGTTTTTGCAAAACAGACATAACTTACCGAAGAAATGTAAATCAAACAGAAAAGCAGGCAGAATAACATTAACAATGTGATTACCACAGCAATTAGCACCACAGTTAGTCGTAGTAATAGTAGTAATACTGTGCTCAATATTTGAAGCGTGCTTATAAAGCAAAAAACCAACTTATGACCTTCTTTAACAATCAAACACGTACACATAACAAACCTATTTATTTCCAAAAACTAATTGGTTCACTTTAAAACGGCCTTTTGTCATTTTCACATATTTACTGTGTACCTTTACGCTTAATAGGGACTTTGTGCTTCAATACCTAATTGTATTCGTGATTATTTGCGGCATTTATTTAATGGTTACTGCCATCATTATCCGGAATATTCTGGCTTTCAGTGTAAACCTCTTCTGCTCGATCAAATTTCTAAGCATCTCTCGTACTAACGTAATTATCGTGTGTATGGTATGCATACTGCAGTAATGCATTATTAATTGAGTACTTACCCTACAAAGAAAACACAAAAACTATTTGTCGTGGAAAAACAATAAACACGAATACATTCAAAACTTTTATTGCCGGATATTTTATTTTACTGCTCACTAAATAATTTCCGAGATATTCAGTTGGATAAGACTGTTATACAGTAAATCAATCAGTAATAAGTGGCTTTGAATTGTTGAGAGATTATTGTAAACGTAACCCTAAATTTGAACAAAAGAAAACCTTTCTAAAGTAAAAGAACATCAATGACTTCATCCATTAATTCGTCTTGTTTACAAAGGAAATGAAGAACTATTTAGAACGCATTCATATGACTACGTGACGTGTATAACATTTTCGTTAATCCCCCACCGACAAGGAAATTGATGTATCATTAATAAATCAAACAGATGGTCGACCCATCGGCATTTCCCTGTTGTCAGAATGGGAAAAAGCTACTATTTATACGGAATTTGATTGATCAGAACGTTATTACTATCATTATTTATTTTAGTAATCGTGTACATCTCAATTCGTTTAATTTATTTTTGCTATTACGAGGAAACAATTAATAAAAAAACATTTCTCTTCCTTCTCTCAAAACCAATAATCGCTTTGACCTCTGCGAAGGCAAAAAATAAGTTTTTTTTTGGGTGATCTTCTATTAGATTAGAACTTTCACGTTTTACGTTTTTGAAGTCTGTTTCGTTTTTCTTATAAATTGAAGCGAAATCGATTACTCATCCCTTTTTTTCGACTTCTGTTACCACAGAGAGCTTCGACATGTACAAATACAAGGACCACCTTTTCCATTTAAAATGAATAGAAGACCTTTTTAGCAAAAGGACCCCAATCTATGTGTCGTTTCGCCGTTGAAATGATTGATTCTACCTCGCTAATAGCAAAAAGAAAACTTTGGCTTCAGACAAAATTTCATTATCTTTTCGTCGATACGAATTAAACAATATTAGTGCTAACTCACTACCGAGCTTTCGTTTAATATAAAGTAAAGCTTTGAGAATGATGACACATATTAGTAAATGTTGTTTTTAAAAACGTACGAGGTTAAAGGTGAGTAAAACAAGGGGAGAAAGATGATATGGTACTGGTATATTAAAAAAAAGTAACCGAAGCTGAAGTTTTAGTTGATAAACTAATTCTTGTTGGATAGATTCATGCTTGCGTTTACTGGTTACTTGCACTTTGTGGTATTAATAAAGGCAGCACTTTGGACGGTGCTACTGTTTGTAATGAGGAAGTTATATTGATGAATACTAGAAAAACTTGATAGAACCTTAGAGGGCGCCATTCTGTACTAATGAGAAGAGGCGGCCATACTTCCTAGCGTGGCATGGGATGTAGGCTCTACTATTATTTTTCTACTTAAATTGACAATTGTACTTTATTCTATTTAGGTAAAAATGTATAACATTGCTAGAGACGTGATACACTATTGTCTTTAAATTCTTTCTGACGTCACAAATGCTTACAATAATATCTGATAGGTATTTCCAACTAGACTTCTGAATAAATCTAAATATCCTTCAAAGTGAGTCTTCTAAATGCTAATTTAATTTATTAAATTTAATAACTTTGTAAATTCTAATGTAAATTTAATTTAGAGTTCTTATTAATTTTAATTTGTTTTGAACTAATACAAATGGCAACTCTCTAGAATAGATCATACATAGAAAATTACATAACATCATTGAGAACATTTTGAACAATTTACATTTTGTTATTTCAGTAATGTCAAATAATTTATTTGGAAAAACAAATTCTTAAATTCTTTGCAATACTGAAATGTGATACCGAAACTTAAAGTTCACTAATTTGTTGTACTACTTAGGAGGCTAACGGATTTACGCCAACATCTTATGCAGCATATATTTTGATTGTTTCTGTCTTTGTTATTCTAACGGTTGCCAGTAGTTGCTATCAAGCATGGACGCCGGCAAAGTCTTTTGCAGTGGGGTGCAAAATACTTAATTGTATTCATGCAGGCGTACAACTCACATCAAATTCGCATGTTTATAGCCTATAGTCTGGCTGTCATCTTTCTATATGTTTTGATGTTTTAATAAACTTTTAATTCAACTAAAAGTGTTTTATTGGTTCTGGGGTCTCGTTTATGCTTTTTATTCCATCTAGCATGTTTGTCCAAGATAACTCTTTTTAATAATTAACGATCAAGGTTGCCGTACAACACTGCTGTCTGTACTTAGACAACTAATTCATTCCTGTATTTAAGCTTCAGTTGCTTAAAATCAATTTTGAAGTACTGTTTCATTCCTATTCTTAAATCAACTGTCTTATGCATTCAAATTTCTGCCAATCCGTCAATCATAAGAAATGAAAGTTTTCAATGCTTCTTATCTAATCTAAACAACTTTTTTTGCCAGGTTTACCTGAGATATGCGATTAAAGCAGACTTAAGATCATAAACCCTAACGATAAGAAGTGCAATTTCAAACACTTCTGCTAAATTCTATAACCTGTTAGTATTTTTCACAGTTTGGCTTTATACAGCTCTTTAGACCAAAAACACAAAACACTGATCAAGCTGAGTAGGACCGACTACCTCAGAATGCACCGCATTAGAGGCACAAAGATTATTTACAAAATCAAAACATTTCTATCCTGCATTGTCTCCCATGAAACGCAAAGATCTAGTTTTGTTTCAGAGCGCATTAAACTTCTGAAACAGGCCCTGCAGCTAAGATTCAAACCTGCAAAGGAAATATTAGTAAAACAAAAAACAAACGAAACTATATCTGTACAAAAACGAGAGCACTAATAGCTGATACGATTATTTCTGTGAGACGTATAAATACTTGATTCAAATTTTCCCTTTCTGCATGAGAGTTTCCAACATTATTTCGGTAAAACCTTGCATTTAATCTATTTTTAAAAAGTTAGTTCACAAGTTTTAACAGCAGTACGCAAATATTGCACTGTCAAGTAACAATTAGAATTTTCTCAAGAGTCTAATGGTTCTAGCCGATCCGAGTTCAAAGACTGTTAGAATAACTACGAAAAACATTTTCTCGGGTTTTAAAACTTCTCAGTTGTTTAAGCCCTCATACAACTTATTGCTAGTGTTTGATTTTAACCCCTTGATTTAAACATTCTACGCAAAACAACCCGTGGAACTCAATTTCATGCTAGCAGAAGCAGATCAAACTTTATGACCTAATAGAGATTTTCATCTGTTAGACGTGCTTTAATCTTAACATTTTACCAGACGGCATAAGTAACCTTTTCGTATGATCAATCGAGAAATTGTAATGAAAACTGAACAGAAACCATGGGAAAGCATTTTGTCTTTGCTGGGGTCTACGTTCTGCATTTTTTGTTCCTCATTCGATTACTCCCAAATTAAATTTGTAGTCATCCAGTTATGACAAAAAAAGGTTTTTTGATGGGCAAGGTGATACTGAACATGCTTTGCCTCTTTTTTCACAATTTTACTGTTAGATTTCTGGAAATATTCTTCACCCAGGGGAAGGCAAACTAATGCACCAGAAGGAATGCAAAAGTGCTCATGTTTAATGTGGTTGATTGAACAAAAGAAGATCAAGGATATAGACAGTCTCTGACTTTTTAAATTGAGCAAAATTACTCTAGCTCCACTAAGCCAATGCTGGAAAAAAACAGTGAGAATTATTACGAATAAAGAACAGAAGTATTATACTTTAGTACATTTTGCCAACAGAACCTAAAGTTGACTTTGTATTAGAGATGAGTTTACACATCCAGTAAACTTTATAAGTCTTGTTAACTATAAAATTCTTTCTTTCTAGACATTTCACACTGTAGGTGTCGGGATTATTGTATACTGGTCAAAAAAAAAGAGAAAAGAAATTTGATAATATAATCACCATTTATTGATACTTAAATAAAAACACCAATTAGCTTAGTTATTGAAGGATGGTAATGAAACTTACATTAAGTTCCTAACTAAGGACTTTGATGCAATAAGAAAATGAGTCAATCTGATTGCATGTCATCGCCTTCTAATGAAGGAGTGTCATTGCAAAATTGACACTTTTACGTGCTTTGGTTTTACCGTCTTTGCGCCAAGGTACCTATATGTCTTGCAATTAATGACTATTTTCTTGTGAAATAATCGCAGAAAAAAATGTTTTAAAAGATTTTTTTTGCTGTAATTTTTCATTTTATTAATTTATCACATTTTTGCACTAAAGTTTTCAATTGGTTTTGACAGATTCTTTTATCTTGCTGCTGAAGGCCAAGAGCGCACTGTGATATTTATGTACTAAAAACGATAAGTGTAGTTTCGTGATCAAGATGTTTTCCCAAACAGTCAAGACTGCAAAAGACACTTAAAGACAAAAGTGTGTACTATAAGACTTTTCCTAACACTTGTGTATTATAAAATTAAAATTAAAAACTCTCACAATGATGCACTGTTGAAGTTTACAGTTTTTGAGTTAAAGTAAAAAAAAAAACGAAACTGTGCCTCAAAATCCCAAGCAACATATAGGAAATCATAGAAATTGTTCAGAGATTCGTGCTACGAAAGAAAATGGAGACTATTGAGTAACAAGTGCCTTCTTATTTATTTCCTGGGTAGATCGGACAGAATAAAATCTCGATGCAGTTTATTAAATGGGTATTCCATGTTAAAGATTATCATATTTATCGATATATCAAAATATATACGCTAAAGCATTCCTCAAATGGTGAAATGGCGTTATATAAAAGGCACAAAAGAAGAACATAATTATTACTATCAATATTTGACCAAATATACCGGAAATCAGGAAAATGCTAATCGACCAGTAGACAAAAACAGTCCAGATCGCAGAATTTCTAAAACTTAGGCAATCGTGAAACTTACACTGGATACTGGATAAGAGGAACGTCGTCGTCATGCTTTTTGGCTCATACCGGTGCGTGTTTTAAAGAAGCACGGTGGACTGAAATTGTTGGAGATCAATTTAAATTGTGATGTCTGATGTGATATTAGGGTTGCCTATTTCAAGGGGCAATGTCGTAAATATTTAATTATTTGAACATGCACTTGATATATGTAGTTTTTAGTTTTGTTATGTTTACTCTTTAGTTTTATGTTGCGCTAGAATTAATATACAAGATGGCGGTGTCACATAATAGTGTGGTTTATAAGTGATAAGGTATGTTGTGTTCTGAGTTTTAATTTTTTTTAAATATTTGTCTGCATTTAATCAAATCAAAGCTACTGTTGTATTTTGATAGAAATCCACTACAATTATTGCAAAGAGTTAAATTGTACCAAGTGATCAATTTCATTGAAACGGGGATTAAAGTGCCCTTAAAGCAAAAGGAAGTAATTGTAAGCAAGAAGATGGTTTCCCATTGAAACTGCATATATGTAATAAAATTTAAAAATCATAAGAGGCAGGACAGGGAAAATATCGAGAACAAAGATACGACCATTATCCGAGTGGCTATTTTATAGATCTCGATGTGTTTTAATCTCAATATTACTAATAAAACCTCTACATTTATTGTTTGGAGATACTATGCAACGAATAACGATAAAATATTTATTTCAAGCCGATTAGCTAAAGTCCTTTTGGAAAAAAGGTAGTCTTGGTGTCTTGTTTCAAACCTTTGAACTGTGCAACTAAACAAATACTTTTGAAATCAACTTTTAAGCTAATAGTACAGTGAATCCGCAGAAATTCCTTGCAGAAAGTCGGGTAGTCTTGAATTTTTGATATATTATTTGGTTATGGACAGTGATACAAAATCCAAGTTTGTGACCTAGGCGCGCTACCAAAAACCGCGCCACATCAAAAAACCACTACATTTTGCCATGTTTTTTAGTTGTTGCCAAATATTTTGATAACTAAGCTTTTTTTACAAAACGTTTTTATTTTCTTTTTTGAAGTAGCCTAAATCTGCTATAGTTTGAGCACAGAACCAAATCTGTATGTTTAGTAGTTCCTGAACTACGGCTTTTCAAAGGGTGGATATTTTTT
>VTPC01091269.1:202829-376057 GCA_011009095.1 Ignelater luminosus | reverse complement strand
ATAGAATGTCCTTGAAAATCATTAGATACAATTCAAATTAGTTTCTAGGCAAATTAGACAAAAAAAGCAGTTCCGAAATGAATCACGTACTCTTGTAATTTGGCACAGTTGTTCCCTGAGGTGTCCTGATAAACATATCAAAAGTCCCCGGTGGTGGGGGGTGAGCAGTTTAAAGTGCATTCTATTCAGTTTTTCTCAAATATCTCGGAATCTACTGACTTACGGTAAAAGTACTTTCTATACAAAGTTAAAATAGACAAAATTTCCTACAAGAAAGGCCCTATACATGTTTTTTGTAGGATTGATAGTTTAGGAGTGATGGTGTGGGAAAGATATCAAAATAATGTTAAAAATTGAAGTTTCGCGTGAATATTTTTATTCTTACAGAAAATTTTGATAGAAGGCTGATAACATATAAAAATGTTGTATTAATAATATTAATAATTTAACATAAACTTCAATTTTCGAGTTAGAACTGTTAGAGGAGGTAAGGCAGGAAGAATGTAGTGTTCCAAAAGATATAGTGCGTTTATGACGCTGACTTCGTAAATATTTCACAGCGGGTCCCTCATAAAAATCAACAAATACGAACAGTGGCACGTGTCACGGACGATTTGGTAAATCAAGAACCGTATTGGAATTGTCAGTAATTAGGACTGAAAACCTATTTTGTGACCTTTGACCAGCCGCTTTTCATCAAGGCAAGAGAAATGGGAATGAAAAACGTAGAGCTACGACTAGGTGGTTTCTATACGTGTATGTTGTTTCTTGGACGTGTAGGCTACTTTATGTCCGGGAGTGACCTTCAGGAATTGCTACGCCTAATTGTTGTTCCCAACTCAGTCAAAAAGATTATAAGAGTTCATGCACACTTGCTCATTCACTGTGTTTCGACTTCCATAATTTTGAACAACTGTGACATCACAGAAAAAGAGAAAAATAGTGCAGGCTAGGTGATATCAGATTTTTATAAAGAAATATTAAGTTACCTAACAATTGAAAGAAATGAGAACATGGTTA
Organism: Ignelater luminosus; assembly: GCA_011009095.1. NCBI lineage: Eukaryota > Metazoa > Arthropoda > Insecta > Coleoptera > Elateridae > Ignelater > Ignelater luminosus. Next base: position 375,037 of record VTPC01091269.1, on the reverse strand, counting down.
GCCCGTAGTTGAAGATAGCTAAAGAACTGGAAAGATTTGGAAAGAATGGTCCTACTTCTGCACTGTGGGTGCAATATTATCACATAGTGACAATAATAAAGAACTTCATAGCAGCCAAACGTTTAGGAGACTGAAAGGGCCATCTAACATGTGTACAGAGAATGACACCTTTCTTTTATGCATGCGGCCATTTTCAGAACGCCAAATCTGCTCATTTATACATTGTTGATATGCTTCGCCTTGAATCTAAAATGGCTTCGGATGAATTTACACAATTTGTAAATGAGGGATACTTTGCTATAAGTTTTACGGATGTCAACTTTGATGAACACATGAAAGTTACTATACAACAACAACACTTCCTGACTAATGCACAGAATAAGGCACTACTAATCACGTTGCTGTGTGAGAAAATAAATGCTGAGGGGATAGAGACACACGTTGCAGTGAATGATGCTGATCCTTGTGTGACCGTTGTTGAGGAGGATGTCGACTTTGTTGTGATGCTAACGGCCTTATCGTCACCTACTAACAACATTTTTTTTCTAAAACCAGGAAGAAGGAAAGTAAAAACCCAACTGTTCTCGTCTCAACAGTTATAACAGGTTCCATTCTACAGTTGCATTTTTTTCCTCCACAGTTTTAGCGAGTATGATACAACTACAGCCATACTCAGGAAGGGTAAAAGCTCAGTCATTAACTTGTATAACCAGGATCCAACCATTGCTGAAATAGCACGTACTTTCTATGACCCTTCATCAACACCCGAGGTTGTTATGGGTGCAGGAGAAAAGATGTTTCTGGCAGTTTACCATGCTTCCCCAAAAGAGGCTGATTTGCATCAACTCCGGTACAACGCGTTCTTGGAAAGTACGAAGAAGCTTAAGCCTCATCTGTCGTCTCTCCCTCTAACTAGAACTGCTGCAAAGCTACATTCATTTAGAGTGTACTTACAAGTGCAGAGATGGCTAGACAACAATCTTCCTCCTGAGAATTGGGGATAGAAAAGAGGAATAGATGGAAACCTTGAACCGGTAATGAATACAGATCCTCTTGCACCTGATTCAGTACTTAGTACAATTTTCTGCAGATGTGTAACTGGCTGCTCAAACAAATGTGGATGCCAGAAAGCAGGACTTACGTGCAGTCAAGCTTGCACTGGTTGTCGAAGAGTGTGCACCAATAGTGCTTCCGTGAACCTTGTCGAACATTCGACATCGTAGAAGGTGAAAAAGTATATGAGGCCATTTAACAGTTCTAACTCGATAATTGAGCTTTATATTATTATTAATACAGCATTTTTATATTTTATCAGCCTTCTATCAAGATTTTCTGTAAAAATAAAAATATTCACGCGAAGCTTTAATTCTTAACATTATTTTCATACCTTTCTCTTTGAACATTCAGAAACTGAACTATAAATTAAATTAAATTAAATTTAATGTAAAAAGAAACAAAATGAATAGATAACAGAAAACTATTAAAACAAACAATTAGTAAACAGAGAAACTTTTACGGAAGGAATTCCTTACACGCTGTAACGTATCTGGCGTAATTGATTTGTATCAACAAGTTATTTTTATGCAAAGATCATCCAGACTTTCAGTTGGTTTTTTGTACACGTCGTTTTTCACTTTACCCCAAAGAAAAAAATCTAGAGGCGTAAAGTCAGGGCTACACGGTGGGCAATTATGCAGTGCACCTCCTGCTATTAATTTGTTTTCAAAACTTGCACGTTAACATGAAAATGAACAGGAGCTCCATCATTTTGATACCACAGTATCTACCTTATGTTAAGTGGAATTTCTTCTAATAAAGTAGGTAAAACATTTTCGAGGTAATTCAAATACATTTCTTCATTCAGGTTACTTTATAAAAACTTAAGATGTCGAAGAACTCTTCTCATTACGGTCTCGACGCTGGGGGCTCAGTTTTTGAGTTTGATAGTTTTGCCGTCATTTCTTCCGTCGGGATAAGCAGGAGGATATCTAGTGGAAGCGGTTCGTTGAGCCTTGGAAGGGACGACAGCTATATCTGTCTGTAGACGTAGCGGGTTTGAACGTCATCGAACTGGCGGTCTCTTGGAACTTGGTGTACATCATAGAAAAGATCGGCAAAGACTGAGGCTTGAGTTTGAGGATGTGTGACTGTTTAATCGTTCTAATGTAATTGAATGACGCGGGGCGATTTTCTCTGACCTGTCAGACTTTTAGTTTGTTCCAGAAGAGGGAAACCATTCCGATAATCCAGGCTAGAAATCTGGTCGTATGCAGGCAAACTAACGCATTCAGACGGTTCCACCGGACAAATTGTCTCTAGTCACCCATTCTCCTTGAAGAGTTGAATGCTATTTGGAAGAAGGGAAGACGACCCAAGTTTATGATTTTTGTAGAGATTGACTCCTCTACAGCTGCTTGGATTGTACGAGTGAGAGTATCCAAGAACAAGTCGATTTTTAGGATATTTGTAAGTGAAAGGTTTACTGACATTTGTGGGCTAATATGATTCCGGAATTTTAGTCAGTTAGCGTGGTTCCAGTCCTGGATGGTTTGAAGTTTAGGGCCGGAAGCGGATAGGCTCATAGAGTACAGAAGACTACTAGTAGGAAGTGGTTGCTTGTGTTGGGAAGTACCGATAAGGCGGTATTAGAGAGGTATTTCGTCAAGGAGTCGGTGATCACTATGTGGTCGATAATAAAGGATCTGGTAGTGAAATTTCTCAAGATCACAGCTCTCTGTTAGGAGGCGGCTACAAACTCGAAGAACTCTTCACAGAATAGGTTATCGGGTTGAATGTATAGGGGGAAGATATAGACAGAACCATTGTGAATGCAGAGCAGCGAATATTAGAGTGTTCTGACCGTCGCTTTGCGAGTTATTTAGAAACCAGGCAGGGTTAGGAATCGGATTTGTTTTAGGTGCGTTTTGGTTATGGAAAGGACATGAATGTTGTGTGATCAAATTAGGGGAATTCACTGTTGCAATTTTAAGGTACATTATAGAATTTGTTAGGAGGGAAAGTTGAAGAGGACTTGGTGCTGGTCGATGAAAGAGAAATGTAACCAGTTGCCCGCGAAGGAAATTTCTACTCGAAATCCAAAGAAGGTTTGAACTAATGGAGATAGGATCCTGAAGATATGTTTGCATTATGAAGGAAAGAGGTTTAAAAAAAAGGTAATGGAAAAGCGGACAAAGTTACAGATACCTAAAGGATCCATGTTACGTGTTCTCCTACACAGTTGTCACACCGCCCGTAAAATACTTCGTGGTTATTTGTAAACATAGTGAATACTTTACATAACGGATAACGTCCGTGTCAAGAAGAATGTCCGTAATACAGAGGTCTCCGCTATCATGTAGAAGTGTTCGTTGAGGGAGGTTTCACTGTATCAGTTAATTTGTACTTCCGCAATACACTGTAAGCGTTGCTTTATTGGTGGTATACCATAAGCGATCACTTGAGGAAAAGTGTAACTAAAAATTAAAAAACCAAGTAGAACAATAAAGAATTTTTTTAATAAACAAAGTACTTGAAAACATGATAAACCCAAACGAAGCATTCATCCACATGCTGTTTTCTGTGATGATGGAATACTTGACTACTTGAGACACATTTTCATAATACACTTTTTGCACCGACATGTATTCGAGAAGTATTAACAGATTTACTGAAAACTATATCAGCAGAAAGTGACTATTCTTTAAAAAAATAATTTTGATATCAACTTTTAGTCATAGAAAGAGGGTTACGTTAATAATCTAAAAATATATTAAGGTCGACGATGTTTTTTACCGGTGAGTTTATATCATTAGAGTTTGGCAATTATTTGCCAATTAATTAAGAAACTTGATATTGTTTTGTTATTCATTGTTGAAATAAAAACCCGATGTACAAATGATACTTTGATGACAGAAGTCTCATTAATACTCCCTTTTCCAACGTCAAACGCTTATAACTTTGTGCAATTTTATTTATGAATAAAGGAAATTTTAAGGACCTGTAATAACAGCAATGAGAAGTTTCCAAACACAAAAATTAAATATTTGTATGTATAGTGGTTTGTATTTTAACTAAATCAATTTCACTTTAAGATTTCAGTACGGAAGCATATAGCGGTAAAGTCACAAAGAAATATAATACGTTCGTATTTTTAAACAAACACAGTCGCGACATGAAAACTGTCCTTAAAAATACAATGATGAAGTCCACGTGGATTAAAGACGATCGATCCAATTGAGCTTTCATTAAACAGAAAAAGAGAGCTATATAATTTTGTTAATGTTGTTACACCTTCATTGTTATCATTGTAACTTTGACACTCCATAAGATATTTGGTGCAAGTGTAGATGAAAGAATATGTCTAGCTTTATTGTGTTAATAATTAGAGGCGTAAATCTATTTCTTTCCAGTAAAACATTTTGCAGTGCGGAAGCATAGTTGCACTTGTGTAACGTGTAATGTTTAAATTCAATATTGCCGATAAAATTATTTCTTTCGATTCTCTAAATTGTGAAACAGCTGTTAGTTAAACCACACTGTACTATACGTATTAGTAGGAAATACAAAATATTTCTTTAGAAAAATGGTTTTTGGCCTGTAATAGAAAGGCTCAGTTATATAATACTCTTCATTTTATGGTGGGTAGGAAATAATATCCGAAAATAATGTGAAACTCTATATTTATAATTTAGAATAAACATTAAGAGAGTTTAGCCAAGAAAATGTGCATTAGAGTTTCAGGTCTTGTTTTATACAAATATGTGGGGCATTTTTAATCTGAATGGAGAATTTATTTTTAAAAACACCACTACTGTAGTTTCAGATGTGTAGTGCTTGTTGCCTATAGAGGTGCCCGTATCTCAATTATTCTACTTGCATACTTTTTTTATTGTGATGAAATTGTTGGGAATTATAATTTCTTTTTACAATTTTAATTTTATACAGAGTATTTCAGTTTTTGCCTTGGGTAAATTATATCTATATTTTTAAGTAATTATTAGTTAATTATATGAATTCGTAATAAGCATCTTTTCTTCAAATAAAATTTATTTTGCTGCCGTTCAACAAGACCAAGTTAATATTTCAATTTCTGTTTGATCATTTAGTATATTAATGTGAAGCATCGTGTGGCTGGTAAAAGTGAAGACTTATTTACTGTTTAGATTTAAACACGGGAATGGATACTTTGAACACTTATTTCTTTCAAAACTAGAAGTTTCAGGGGCAACTAGAAGTAATAATCTGGAACAACTAAAATAGAAAAGAGAAGAGATAGGTGTTCGAAGTCATTGTGTATTTCACTAATTTCATTATAAAAAACGAAAATTTTAAATAAAAAATTTTGATATTTTGTAAATGTCATTTAGCATTTTGGAACGATTTTGTCTTCAAGTTCTATTAAATTTCTGGTATTTTTACTTGTAATACTAATTGGTTCGTCAATATCAAAAAAAAGAAGAAAAGAGTAAGGAGAATCAGTCATCTACCATCTCTGGAAGTAAATCAGTAGTCAATGAGATGCCCAATAATCTTCCTGTGTCCATATTTGAAGTAGATTGGGAACCCTTCGAATTTTTTTCTTAAGCTTGATTTTAAATTACCTCAGATTCTAAAAGAGGAAAAGTAAGTCGACTTTGTTCATCATCGGGAGTTGGAAAATATAAATTATATTTCAGTAATTAGTAACATTTGTCAGTTTCTTGCAATTTTGAATATTTTCTTAATGAAGCTTTTGAAGATAAATTGGTATATGAATGATCCAATAATGCAGTGACCCATCGACTATTATCTGAGAGTGGGACGATAACCTTCAAAGATTCTTGTAAATTTAGCTTAGGCATGGAAGCTGTAAGGAGAAGTTCAGTTCAAACAGTTCAAGTTCGGTCAAATTCAGCTTCTAAGATTGATGAAACGTGTCAAATTAGTCAGCCCAAAGAAACGAGCAAAACAGTGATTCTCACCAAAGATCTGGTTTTCTGGTCATCGTTGAGGTCAGTCGTTCCGTATCAGTCAGATTGTTATCAAAAGCAACGTGATAATAAGAGAAGTCAGAAGAGGTATTTCTGTTGCCATGTCAACCATCTACCAAAAAAGTGCCGAGCGGCCAAACTAAAATTGCTTCTCACATAATCAGAAAGGTTATACGTCCCAATATTTCCCTAGAAATTGTATACATTTAGTTAATATTTCTTGTAATTTAATGTCAGACACTTTTGTAGATGCTGATCTTGTACCTGTAACTGTTTTGTTGTTTATAAACGACATCAGAGATTTTGTTTTTTTTTTGAACAGTGGCAGCTCGATAATACTCATATCTCAGGAGCTGTTTCAGAGCTATTTTAAATCCATTAATTTAAGCACATATTTGGGAAAGTTAACTTTTGGTTAATTTTGGAGAAAGCTTTCTGAGAAATTCCTCAATGCATTTTCTGTAGTTCATAACGATCAAGTTCGTCAGGAATTTAACAGATTAGAGTCAGCAGATTTAATGTCAAAAATTAAATATAGACATAATGAACATTATGTTGAAATACATTATTTCAATGATATTTTCATAGCTGAAGAAAACGGCTTGCCAGAAAAACTTAGATAAGGCTCTTCATAGATTGGAAACTTACAATGTCAAAATTAATATGGTAAAAGTAATTTTTTTGTTCGCTCCTTAAAATCCCTAGGTTTTAGATTCTTCCAAGTCTAAAATTAAAAAGATACTGTCCTCTCCAGCATGTTTCAAAATTTAAGTCGTATTTGTCTATGCTCAATTATTATTATCGTAATTTTATTCTGATGTGTCCAGATCTTCTAGAACTTTTCCATAGGTTAATAAGAAAATGTAATATAGTATTTTATAACATCAAAGGTATTGAGTGTCCTATTGCTTTTGAGTCCGCTACTTTAACACCTGCTCAAAGGAACTATAGCTAACTACATAAAGAAGCTTTAGCTGTGATATTTGGTCTTAAATAGTCTCACAAATATTTGTATGATATAGATTTCATTATTTACAGTAATCGTGAACCTGTAAACAAACAAATACCGGTTATACTATTGTATTTAATTCGATGGTCTGTAATATTGTCTGCTGACAAAATCGTTCATCAAAAAGGTAATTGTTTCACAAGCTGACGTTATGTTGAGATTACTCAGCGATCAATTCACGGAGCATTCAAAATGTAATTACATTTATTTTTCTACTCCAACTTTATTGATTATACAGATGTTAGCAAATGTAACTGTCAAAAGTTGAATTTATTTTGTCTAATTGATTACAGAAAATTTTTATAACTAAATAAAATAATTGTGTTATTAGAAATGTGTCGTCACTCCTACGTCTCTACGAAATACTATTTTAAAATATTTACGTTATGATCACCAAGGTGCATGTAGTTCGTACAAATATTAGTACGATCGTATGTATGGTGGGAAGGAATGGATATTGATATCTATAGGTACTTACATAAGTCGATGTCAGTTGTGCCAGTCATTATAAAACTCTAATAATATTTAAAAATAATTAAAAACATACAAATATTTAACATAGCAGATTTCTATTTAAAATGCATCAAATGTTTATACTTGCAACCTACCAGGTAATTTTTATTCTATGATTTTAAAAATGAATGAGGACTTTGCAAGATTTGTTTATTCTTGAACCAATGTAAATCAGTTTCAAAAGTACCCTAATGGAAGAAAGATCAAGTTATTGTATTGGCCTCTTATAGTACTCAATCTAACGGCCTGGCTAAAAGGTCGATAAAAACTTTTGAGAAATTGCTGATTCAGTCTATGATGTCTAAAGAATGAATTATATGAATGTTATAATTACGACACCTATTCATACTAATAATGTATATAGAGACTTCAGTTTTTGGCTGGAGAAGTTTCCGCTGGCTTAATTGAAAAAACACCAGTACGAATTATTGCAGATGTAGGTTCGAATCCCACGCGAAGACTGATTTTTCTATATGTATTACATCATCAGTGTTAATTTCTAGAAATCTTAATAATTCGTAGAACAAATGAGGTTAAAACTTTTTGGGTCTGACTTAGATTATATTACATGAGAAGGTAGTGTCATGTATAGGAATGTTTTGTGGTATGAGACTGGGCTTTGAGTTTGCTTGGTTTTTTGTCAGTATTGACCATATTTAGTAATCATGACGTTAGAGTACTGTTCTTTATCAACATTCTTTTGCATGAAATTCGAAATTAGTTTACATCCTAGTTTACACACCGTTATAACTTGACATTCCTTTTTACTAATATCCAATCAATTCCAATTGCATAAAAATCCACCTTCTTAGTTACGGTATACTCTGAAACACGATATTCTCTATTTCTTATTTTCACCACGTTACATCATCTTATTTGTATCATATTTATATTAACGATAGTATTTCATAACAATAAATCCCTCGTCTAAAAAGGAAGGTTCTTTCTATTTTAAAAACATCTTGTTAATGTGTGTTTTTAATTAACAATGTGTAACCGTTAATTTACAAACTAAAACGTATAAATAAAACAACGGCATCCTTTGAATCTCAAATTATTCAGACTATTACATAATTTAAATTAGTAACTTCTAGAGTGAAACGCCTAGGCTTAGAGCAAATTCATTCAAGTAACATTAAACAGCTTATATCCGCAAGATCTTTTATGTTTTATTGCTACTTGACTTATTGACATAATTTCATGCTATCGCATTTGCATATAGGTTAGAGATTGTAAACAAAGTTATCTGCTTCATCTTCCGTTTCCCCTTAACATTGTTATTCATATTAGAGAACATGGAGGAAATGCACTTTTTGTAGCACTTTTTCCGCATTGTTTAAGAACTTGATGAAAAAGACAATATAATGTTGTGTGAAAAAACCGGTGGAATGTTTATTGCTTCCCTTTTCTTAGTGGGCAAACACTACATTTTTATTCTGATATTTTTAACTGTTCCCCATTTACACCTAATTCCTTCTTCCTTTTAATAAATATTTTTCAAATTGTGTTCTCAAATAGTTCCCTGTATTTTTCAAAGAATAAACAGCAATCTTTTTGTCTTCAAATCATGTGCCAAGTAGAACTAACGTCTAAGCTCTTGCTTACGCTAAATGCCAAAGTTCACTCACTTCAGAAAAGCAGAGAGTAGATATCAACTGTAATGCTGCAGCTGAGTACACTTTACCTTTGCACCCACCTGACCTAGAATAGACTGTACCTTATATCTACAAAGTTACGTTATGCATGTTTAACTGGGTTAGATCTTCTTGTACTCTTTTCTGACCGTCGTTTAGCACTGATAACATTTGTTGCTTTCATGTTTCGCCAATCCTTGCCTCTACTGTATTCATGGAAGCTCTTGGTATTTTCGACCTTGGCTAAAGTAACACTAAAAAACACCTTGATCTCCTTGATATTCAACAAGACTTGTGTTAAAACTTTTTGTGATACTAATTCTTGACCGTTCTCAATACATTTGAGACTTTCCCCAATCGTTTGCCAAGCTTCTAATGGTACTTGACTGTTATTATTATATTTGTTACGTGGCGATATTTTATGATATTTATAACTTATTTTCTTGCAGATTTACTAATTTGTAGGAGAGAACATTCCTCCCTGGTTACCACGAAGACAAATCCACCAAATTGGAAGGAGTTTCGTGATGCGCTTCGTATTAAAACGCAAACAATGGGTGTGTTGGAATCTACCGCCAACCATAACAAAATCAGATAAGTCAATGTAATCTTCTACATCAAATTCCGTTGTAACGATGACAAAGACAGGGGTACTGAATCAAACTGCAGGACATGAACGAGATAGCAAAGAGTAGATCAACGGAAATCTGAACAATAAGCTCTGATCATTAAAACTTTAACAGAGCGGAGAGATTAGGTGGGTGGTAAGAATGTTAACTGAGTATAATAGAAAAATCTGTAGAAGTAGAGAAAGCTCTGAGACAGAAGATTCTGTCTGTCTTTTAGGACATTGCTAGGACCAGAGGGGAAATACACAGAAGCTAGCAAGAAGACGCTGAAGGTTGTATTCCAAACTCATTTCTTGACTCTACTGTGGTTTAACTTTCTACATGAGTACCAGCTAACTTTCTAAAATTTTACAATGCGAAGAATCTTTACTCACAACGAAATTGTGAACCCTTTCTCTTACCTTCTATTTAATAAATAGGATTTTATGTTGTTGTTAAGCATTTTATTCTTGCTTATATGTTTCAGCAATTTATTTAAAAATAGAATTTTGTAGATTGGCATAGTTTCTGATATGTCCAGAATTGTTTAAATATTACTATTATTGTAAATTCAGTTTTTAAAATGCTTGCTGTAATTATGAGTTTTTAGTCACTTTGGTTTATGAAAGCTTGATAATAAATTGACGGGGTATGCCCTCTTCCTAACTAACAGTTAAAATAAATATTTTATTAAGATTGTAAATTAACATTTGCATCTTTTGAGTTTGATAGTCTGTAGCATCAATCGTTTTCTTTTTTCTTACTTGCTTTTATCCTAATCAGATAAACAAATAAAATTCTATTTGATCTTTTTCCTTTATTCTTGTTATTGGCAACCCAACCACTAGACACGCCAATGCTTAACACGCCGTCACTGGTGAAGTCACCCCTCTACCATTACTACGCACATCGCCTGTGACGTCTGTGCTATTTAGAAATTACACGGGCTCTAGCTACTTTTACATTCAGAATGTAAAAGATACAGAAAAGTTGACATTGACAAGGGGAGAACACAGTAAGTCCGTTGTCGATCTCAATGAGATTTCTACTGGCGATTCTACATCGAAAATAAGTTGACACGTATTTTGCCGTTTGTTTTAATGGGCCTTTCGGGCCTCGCAAAAAGATATTATAGATTGGAAAATTGAAACTTTTATGGGTGTTTCTATACCGAAGAATATTCTGGCCTTCTTAGGCATATATTGAAAAACCCCTATATATGCGTCTAATATTTTTTGATGTAGAAACACCCATAAAAGTTTCATTTAAATCAGTTAAGTCAGTTTTGTGAAAGCCAATTTTAGCCATCTTCTGACCAATAATACTTTTTGCGAAGGCCGAAGGCCTCATTCAGACGAACGGCAAAATACGTTTTGACTTATTTTCGATGTAGAATCGCTAGTAAAGATTTCATCGAGATCGGCGAGAGGCTCACTATGTTCTTCCCTTGTGAGTCGAGACAATTAGGTTTAAGAATATCCCTTGTACAGAATTGGTAAAAAGAAGTTAATGCATTGCGAAGAGAAAGGAATTCTAACATATGTGAGCACTAATGATTGTTTTTACTTCCTAAATCATAAAAATTGAAAAGTAATATGAAACTATGAAAGGCATGGTCAGGTCAGAATAATATAGAAACTCAATATTTACTGCTTCTTCTCTTTTCATGGTTTGAGAGCTACTAAATCCAAACCCATCAATAAGAATTTAGCAGCAATAAATTCGAGGGAAGCGATGCATATAGTGTCTTGTCCCTCTGTATATATTCATGTATATATTATGCACCTTAAAATTCACATCAGTGGTTTAGACGCTCATAAATGAAATGCAGATTTAACCTCCAAATACGTTTATAACAAGACGGACACATATAATGCATATAAATCCTATTCCTAATCAGAACCAAGTAAGCAAACGAAAGTCTTAACAAAGCAAATTAATTTATAAACTTGTTATACTGTTACAGTTTACTGGAATCTTCATCAATTTTACATGCAGTCTAAGCTAATGGGATTTAATTTGACAAAACTCTAAATTTTAAATACATCAAACTGGTTATGAGAGGGTTTCCATAATGCTCCCTTTATCTCTATTATCCCAAACTCTGTATTAGCTGCTTAACATGAAAGCGCTACTGTAACATCTTTGTAAATACTTTCTGTGTCTTTTTTCGCTGAAAACTTGAAAGCATGGCTCGTTTTCATTTAGTTTTCACAAAGAGATTTCTAACTACGAGTAGTATGGTGGTTACCTTTAAAGTTACAAGTAGAGCGCATCTGTCAAATTAATAATAAATTCGGAGAAAATGATACATGAAATAATCTCAATCTCATCCTTATAAATTATGTTAAAAAGTTAATGTGTAGTTTGCAAAATGGAAGATTATTTTATTTTTTTGTATTTTGTAGGACAACGAAGTATATATAAAGGATTCTGAAATCCCTGTGAAATCTTTTAATTCTTGAACACCTTAAAGTTTAGTGGTTACTCCTACATACGTGGTACGTTTTAACAGCGATTTACGCTTTAGAATGAATCAATTGCGCCCTAAATAAAACTTTATACTTTCCTCTAAAAACAAAAAAAAAAACATTTAGTAAAGCCTATTGAAATTGTATCATTTAATATACAAAAGGATTTTTTTACAATTATGAATCATGAAAACATTTTAAATAATTCAGTACTAAAAGTGAAAATAAATGTTTCTTTTCTAGCCACCCGCTGTACATAAATCGATATTTTCGTGATTACAAACTTTTACTTTCCAATAATCATAAAACGGCTATGGGAAAGAAAAATAAAAATAAGGCTAGTATTGAAGCAAAGTATAAACTTTCGTGATGTTTATTTCTGCAAAAGCTTTAATTATGAAAGGTACGTGAAACTGAAAATATAATAACTCAAATGACGAAGCACGTTTTTTTCCAGTACTGTGTACCGACGCTTCACTAAGCACCAGCCCTTGAACGATAAGGTAATTCTGTCATAACTTGCTAATATCTGCAAGAAGGCTGTCATGCAAACAGACAAGTAAAAATTCAAACCTAGTATATTGCAAAATTCCAAGGCAACATGCTAGTCATATTTTATGTTTTAGACTACACCTTCTAACAAAGTGAAATTAATGAGTTTTTCAGAGAAAATTAAAATGCTTTTTAGTTTTATTGGCACTTTATATTCCGTACTTATCACTCTCTCATTTTAAAATCAAGTACCTTTTATGAACGTTGCTATGATAAAAATTGAGAGAATATCTTAGCAGGAAGCAAATACCCAATGTTAGATTTCAATAAATATCAGTAATCGCTAATATTAAAATTATAAGAATTTAACAATTCGAAATTTACAAGATTCTTAGCCTTAATTTTTTTAGGATTCTTAAAGCACCATGAAGACGAAGAATGCTTTTTATATCTTAGGTTTCTAATATTCATGCCAGAGTATGCCATTTTCTTGAACAATAGGTTTATCAAAGTGATGAATAAAAACTATTAACAGACGAGTTGCAAATGCAGAAAAATAACTCGAAAGTAAAGCGATACATCCCCTCTTGTAAATAGATTTAAGTAATAGACTTGTTTATGGTCTGAACTAATTACTGTGTCGTGTTTGAAATTTCAAGGTAGCGTTTTGTCGACTTCAAAACTAGCCATCATTACCAACGTCAGTTTTAACTAGCTCTTTATAATTATGTGTTACAGAAAATGTTTTTATTTTGACTTCTATTGACATATTGAATGTTTGAATCATTCCGAATAATCTGTGCTTTTATACCGTAATTCTAATGCGTGAGATTTAATTTTGATACTTGATATAAATAAACTGTTTACTGACAAAATATCTTCAAATTAGAACTAAATTTCCAATACTTTCAACACAAAATACATTTTTTCTTGAGCATGCTTAATAGTATAGCAAGCCTTAATTTAGTAAGATACTCTGTAATGTAAGTCTTAGAACCTTTAACAAATTTTATAATAAAAAAAGTCTTTTCCTGAATTTTTCTTTATCATCTAGCCCTTACCTACGCACAATTTGAATATTTTTTTCTGAAATATTACTGTAGATTACTGGCGGTCATTCTTTTGCTATTGATTCTCACTTTCCAGAGAGTTTATTCTTATTGTTAAGGTCATCAAAAGTTTTATGTAGGTTTGTCTCGGCTAATTTCACTTGCAATAGCTGAAATAATTTTCCTATCTTCTAGCTACATAAAGTTTAGATCCTAAATAGTTATTATCTATAATTTGTAGAATTGTAACGGGAAAAAGCCGAAAAAGAGGCCTAATGCCCCTTATGGATTTCGGAAGATGTTCAATCCCGTAGCTCGAAGTCGAAGACTAGGGGGGGGGGGGGGTCAATCTAAACTTACCTTTAAAACAAAAGAAAAAGCTTTCGAACTCACTAAAACTCTCAAGATAACTCAAAGATGGTAAAATCCTAAGGGCGCCAGAAGCTGAAGATCAAAACACTATGCCGGCTCACACAGCTTCTCGCAGACCAACACTCTGTATAAATGTGCTATAAATATTACCACCCTGTATATAGGTACACTTAAGTTGACTGGTAGGGTGATAGGTATTTATAACCCTGGACGTACTTACAAAAAAAGGTGCTTTCCCAATAGACTTACCCAGGGACAGCTATGAAATTATTTATTTTTAAAACTAGACAAATAAACAGTACTATTAAATAATTATTAGATAAACAAAAGATGATTACGTTAATTAATTCCGTCGGTTAGCAGCATTGATTCCTGCATGTGCGAAGTTTCCCCACCTATTGACTTTATTTATTATAACAAACTACCAAAAAAAGGTAATAATTGATTCAACGTTCCTCTTTCCCGGGACTGGCTCACAATCAGTTCACAGAGGTTTACTTATCCTGCAGGAACAAACAGAGACACAATAAAACTAAACAATGTTATACAATATCTATTTATTCATGTCCTGGTAGAAAGTCCAAAGTCAAAAGTTGTTAGAAACGAATTAAAAGAAAACGTATATTCTCATACAAGCAGAGTGCCGCTAGCACAATCCCGAATTATTCTTTCGGTCACGAACTTAGTAAACAAATTGCCCACACATCAAGAAAGTTATCACGGCTAATATGTCGAACTTATTTACGACCACACAATATTTAGTCCGCCAAGGCAATATTTTTTTGGAATTCTTACAAGACCTCTCTTGCATAATAAAATTCCCAACACCAAAAATTAAAACTGCAGAAAGGACTCGCAATAAGAAGACGTTCGCGCGCTTGCTATCGTAGTTTACAAGATGAAGACTGGAAGGCAAGTGACGCTTCGGGCGGCTTCGCCTTGCGGGCGGTCACCCTTTCACGTGACGACTTCAATTAACACAAACCCCTTTCACACTAACGAAGGGTAATATACATGGGACTTGCCATTAGAAATGGAAAATTTACAAGCCGATGCGGCATTGTAAACGGTACTTGAATGTTCGCAACGCTACAAAGGAGCAATAATTTTTTAGAATTCCGTCAGCTTCAGCAACAGGAAAAATCCTGTTGAAACATGAATTATCAAGCATTGACGCAGAAATATAATTTTATAAAGTAAAATAAGCGTTCCAATAAATAAATTTCTATTCAATAAAATAAGCCAATGTAAATTTTACAATAGGAAAAAGGGAATAAATATCTACTTCCAAATTAAATTAAGATAGAAGTCGAATTGAATTCACAAAGAAATTTAAAACAGAGATTTAGTGCGCCAATCAATTCAATTATCTCTGAAAATTTGTACCCTGATAACTTGAGAAGCGCTTATACCTTACCAAGTCCGGAAGAGTTGCGTAATACAAATTTTAGAGTTCGCAACGATTCCTGTGCACAGTTCATTCTACATGGTTCTAAGAGTTAACTTACTATTATCGTATAATATGCCAAAATCTTTGACTTGATCTTATGATGAAACAAGAACTTGCTATACA
The DNA here is from genome assembly GCA_011009095.1 of Ignelater luminosus. NCBI lineage: Eukaryota > Metazoa > Arthropoda > Insecta > Coleoptera > Elateridae > Ignelater > Ignelater luminosus. The sequence goes on along the minus strand of VTPC01091269.1, from coordinate 359,347 downwards.
GTAGCTGAAATGCATTGACAGTGGTTTACGAATATACATAATGCATGTGCACATTTGCTTGGATTTACTTAGAATGTTTTTACAAGCAATTGCATTACCTTATTCAGATCTTTTTGCAAATGCATACATTGAACATTAGGCACAGACTTATATCATCAGCACATACTTAGCAACCCGAATGTACAAGGTAGCCGAAATTCCAGACAAATGCAGGGTATCTCAGAACTAGGAGGGCTAGAGAAAAACTGAATACACGTTACTATCTACTTTTTTTTTTGTTAAGTCAGATGATGCAATCAGAACTTAAGTATCTGTTTTGCTTTTGAGTTCTAGACAAAAATTAATTTTTTTAAATTTTATAAGTGTAATGTAATTATTCTAAGTTTTTGTTTCGTTCAATTATCTTCGAGTTATAACAAAAAAGTTAATTTTTCTAAAAGACAATCAGAGTAGATCTTGACATATCTGAATTTGTTGAATTCTCAGCTCTCAGAATACGTATGGTTTGTTATATTTATTTTAAATAATAACAAAGATATAACAAGATTAATGTTTAATACTTTGAATATTTAGCATACCATGGTTTTGGGGGAATCCAAAAAATAGCTAGTCAAAAGATATACTGCCTCTTCAATCGCAAGTAAATTTCAAACCATTAATCTTTCTAGCATACAATTCTTACACATATAGATATATTTGAAAATTTGCACGGTCTTTGACCTAAACCAAAACAAGCTGCTTCGATCGACTAAGCCATTTGGCAGAAAATGGTGTTTTTGAAATGATCAAAATTGAAAATCAATTAACAGTGTAAAAGATTATTACCAGATAAGTCTGGTATAAAGAAGATTTGGACATGTGATTTTGGGGTATGGATAGTAAGATTATTAATCTTTGTTGTCAGAGATTATCTGAAACAACATTATTCTTTCTCAGACTCCCAATTCTTAAACTTACAAGACAAGTGTCCTTATTTCAAGGATTTTTGGTGTAAGGCCTTTTCCTCATTAAATATTTTACTATGATTTCCAATTTCTTGACATTTAGGGTTCCAATTTATCTAGGAATAAATAGAAAGTAGCAAGAAGTATGTGTGAATCTATAGTTTGTTTTATTCAAGCACTGTCTCCTAGTAAAGACGTGAGAAAAACTACAACTTGTGATAAAAACCACTAATTTTTGGTACAATTTGGTAGTAGTGATTGACATTAACATTGTATCTTACAATTTGCTTACTTACATGATTGTGATTAACTAATTAATCCTGTTATAACTACACCACCGTATTTTCATTGGATCAGCTCTAATAACTGCGATATGTTACAGAACAGTCACTGTTCATTTGTTAAACACAAATTTCTCGGCAGTGTCGACATTTAAATGTTAACGGTACTTTGCAGTTGACATATTCTAAAATTGAATAAAACGAGAATAGGAATAGATTGGTATACCTCTAGAAAATACACTTTGGTGCCAACCACTGGCTACTTTCTCTAAACTGACAGGAGTTGCTCAAAGGCGAACATTGTTTTACTCAAAAACAAAAACAATAAGAAATTCCATTTGATCACCAATGCTGTTCGGTCCACTAAGGTCTAACTACGCTACTATATGTTTGACTTTCAGTCTTTTCAGCATCTTTATATTGTAAATCGCTCACGTCGTTGAGGACTGATTTGATTACATAGAATTTTAGCTATTATTTCAAACAGAGCGCTCACATTTATATAGTGAAAAGTAATCTAGATTTTTCGGAATCATTTTTTTCCTGTAATAAGTCGTAACAACTTAACTATATACGTAATCTAAAACAAGCAAATCGTTCTAGCATAGTTGACTCTGCATAAACAATTAACGGTGTTGATTTATACTGCATATGGTTTCCCAGCTAATATTTACAATAAGTAATAGAAAAACGTGTGTGTTAATTAGAATGTTACTTCTTGGCGCATTAGTAATTCATAGAATTAATTATAAAATTAAATAAACACTTTCAAGTTTAACATTCGAGTGAAGTTCCTATTTTATAATTTAAAATTGTATGAATATTTGAAATAGACCGACCTTATTTTCAACGTAAAAAATCTTTTTATAGGCTTGGATTTCAATTCCAGAGAGATTTACGGAAAAGAAACCCCTTCATTATTTCTGTTAACAGTTGGAAAAATCGGATTTTTCTTTAACAAGAATTGTTTCAGGGTTCTTAATCTTTATCATCAATAAATTTTTTGATATCATGGCTTACTTTTATTTCATAAACAGTCGATTATTTCTTAATAAGGTTTTTGAAAACATGTACTGTAAAAAGGTTTAATGAATAATAATTGGCAACTAGATCTATGTATCCGTTTTACATCTGAATCTTTACGTTATTGCAAAACATAAAATATTGAATCGATATAAACTAATTACTAAACTAATACGTAAGATTTTTTTATTAATGAAATTATTTTGCGTAGTTTCATATAAAGGTGGTTGTTAAGATCAAAGAAAAAAGTGCATTGGTAATGCATTTGGTCTACAGAAACGACATTCATCCATTCATATCCTTTTTAGAATTGAGGATGGGATGTTACGCAAGGATTTAGTCTTGGAAACTTTCTTGAATATCGAAAGAGTATTTGATTGCACGACCTTCTATTCTATATGTTCCGCACAGAAGGGCTTGTGAATGATCCTACCTTGATCGGGTGGATCAGACCTATGCTTGACTGCCGTGTTATTAGTACTACTTCCAGCAGGGATCAACGTAGGCCTGCAAGACGAGTTATCACCGTTGCTCTTGTGAAGCTCGCGGATACTGAAATTTTTACATAAATCATGTAGGTAGGTTAACATTTGATAAATATATATCTTTTTCAATTACATTCACATCAAGACTGAAAAGCGAATTTTTTTTCCAGAAGCAAGGTTCTTGCAAGTTGTTTAGAACGAAACCTTGTTATAAAACAAAATATACATCAGTATTCAAAAAATGTAATAGTATGATTTCGGAGAAGCCTGAATATGCATTTTTTACATTTATATATTGATTCTGTCTGAATTATTGTTATTATTAGTTAATGTTAGCTGTTATTACTTTAATTTGGTCTTTGTAATTTCTTCCTGTGTTGTTTCTTGCAAATTTACTTCTTTTATTCATATTATTCAATAATACTCTTTTTATTTCATTTTTTATCTTTTATTTCTTTTATCAGTTTCAGTTCATTACATTATTATTTGAAATTGGGTGGTAGAACAAGAAGAGGGAGGAATATAAATCTTATATTTCGCCAACTGAACTTCGCCTAGATACTTTTTCTGAGACTTTAACATATTTATATAGAATTTGTAGATTTCTGTTTAATAGGTAAAGACCGTTATGATTATTAATATTTTCCTTAATTATTGTTCTCAGTTTTTATTTACCGGTGAAGTTTAATCATAAGAGATTACTTCAGACCAATATCGATATGATATTGAAAGACTTTTTAATAATGTGGCAGATTTGCCTTCTGCATATATACGATTAAGCCTTTAGGCAATTTAGCGTTTTTCATAATTATAACTAGTTTTAGTTTTTAGAAATCACTTACTGCTTCACTCTCTGCCGAGATGACAATAGGTATACTGTAGTCTAAATCAAATAAGAATAAAGTAGGTGGCACTGCGGTGCAAGGCAGATTTAAGCAGCTGAAGTGTTCGAAAAGGGCGCCAAATTTGAAATTGCTTTCTAATAGTTGTTCAAGAATATGTACAAAAATTAAAAACCAGTAGCTTACGAAGCAAAGGAAGTTACGAGTTAACATGTAAATGTTTATTTATTTAGTTTTTACATAAACAAAAAGGTAAAAAGCCTGTAGTACAAGTCAATTCAATAATTACAAAACATATTTTAATTAAGGAGCAGGAGTTGTAGGTACTGTATATAACAATAGTGCATCCATTTTGCTGTTTGTGTATTTATACTTCTGGTAATCACTCTACCTCCATATCATCGTCAGCAGAATCCTCCTCGCTAGAACTCTCCGACTGTAAATTAATCACAATTTTCTCAACCACTTGTTCTGTTATTCCGTCTAAATCCCACGTATGATTTTCTTCACGTATTACATGATTGACACAATCATTCCACTTTTCTGCAGTTACACCAGCAATTCCATCACATAAGAGTTGCTTTACCTCTTCGATAGAGTACGTTCGATTATTAACAGCAACATGTTGCTTAACTTGAGCCCATACTAGCTCAATAGGATTCAGATTACAGTGATACGGTGGTAATCTTAAAATTAATCTTCCACTCTTTTTAATAAGTTCATCGATGACATATGGTGTTGGATGTGATAACACATACTGTTTTACCAATTCTAAAAATTGCAATTTCAATAAATTATCTCCTGGTGTAATTTCCTTGCCATGAAGCCAATCAATAATCTGATCTTTTCTCCAATTCCGAGTGGGTACTCTATCAGCTTTAACACTATGATAAGGGGCGTTGTCCATTACAATGACCGAATGAGGTTCTAATTTAGAGTTAGAAGTCCTCCATCAACAAAGCCAGATTCACTACCGATGTGAACAACTATTAACCTCTTTCCTTTGCCTGATGGATCTTTGATTCCAGTTGAAAGGCCTTCAAATAATGCTTGTCTGGCAGTTTTAATGGTAGTATCATGCCAAACTTTGCTTCCCACATGTCCTGCATTAACCCATGTTTCATCTGTGTAATAAATCGTTCTTCCTTCTTCTCGGTATTGTTTAATAGCAGTTAAATATTTTCTTCTCCACAAAACAATAGTTGGCTTTTCAATCAAAATCGTTTTTCTTGTTCGTTTATCATATTTGAATCCTAATTTTAATAACGTTCTATGTAATGTTGAATAACTAAAATCTGGTAATGAATCGTCTTCGTTAACAGCTTGTACTATTTTTCCTACAGTTGGAACTTCATTTGGAAAATAAAAACAATGTACATGTCTTCGTATGGCAGATTTCTCGAAGTCTTCAAGTTTCTGAAAACATGTTTTTGATTCCCTAGTTTTCTTAGGAGATCGTACCAATCCAGAAGCTTCCATTTGTTTAATTATATTCCACATCGTATTCTGTCCGATCCCAACTTCAGCCGACGTTTGCTTGACTGACCAAGTCTTACAGTTGTTTTGTAAATGTTTTAAATAGACATTGTAAGCCATAAGTCTCTGACCACTTTTTACGTGTTTTCCTTTAGCATTTTTGAAAACTTCAGCCATAATCACAAATATAACCTGAAATATTGCATTGATATTCTGATCATTAGGTTGTTACAATTCAAATTATAATTACCTGTATAACGATACGCTGAGTTTAATGAGCTCTTAAAAGAACTATTTTAATATAAATAAAAGAATAACAGCAATACCAAAAAAAGACGTAAAATGACAAAATTATAATAACAGGCTAACTGACCCTAACCAAGCAAGAAGAAAAAGTGTGGTTATATTACAACTTCACAAAAGCCAACGTTGTCACGTCTCCGTTTCTTTTAGGTTTGTCTTATCATCTATTTTTAAGGCATTTATGAAAAGTACGTTATATATTTTTCAGTTATAAACATTACTAAAAAATTGTTTTATCAGATATATATCATAAAACATTTTTTTTATGTAACTATAAGTAATTTACTTTTGTACATCTGGTAACACGGTATTCAATAAAATCAGCATGTTAAAGTTGTGTAAAACGGGCTCGTTTATTAACCAATGAGGATGAAGGTCAAGCTGTTCCTATCATTTCCTTCGCTTTATTCTTATTTGATTTAGACTATAAATATGTAGATGTTTATCAGTTTTCACCAGATGCGTTTCATCTCAACTGCTATGTTTTAGTACTTCGTTATTCCAACACTGAGTTACGTTAGGAATATGCAGGATATACGTAAACTCCCTACCCAAAACTATATGATACTATTCGTGGGAAAAGTGATGACGATTGGTGCATATACTTTTTTTTAACTTGTTTAAAAGTTACGGTGATTCAGAAATGACTTCAGATTACCAATTTTTCTTCTAATAACTTTTGAACTCAAAAACAATAGATTTTCTCAATCCCAATGAGGAAAGATATTGAAGAGAAAAACGGAAGAGTATAAATAAAATGTGGAGCAAACAATAAAGAACCTGACTATTATCTATCTAGAAAAAAATTTCTGATTATAAATACTATCCATCACTTTATCATTGAAGAAGACAGCAATTAAAAAGAAGTAAATCTTGCAACACTCTAGCATCACTACATTAATTTAAAATTAACAATCAACTCAGTTTTGAATTTATATGTAAAATCAAAATTCTGAACCTGCAAAATTAAGATTTCTATATCGACATTTTGTAGAAACACAATCATTTCAGCATTCTGATTAGCTTATTGCCAACTGTGAATCAACTAGAACAGTAATTGCAATAAAAATTGTCATTTTAAGACATTTAATAGCAACAAAAAATAAAGTACAACATTGAAGCATATCTTTTTATCTTTTTAAAATGACCACTTCCCATGAAGATAACAGGGTAATGCTCTTTCAGGAATCTCTTTGCAACATGCATTTCACTTATTGTATTAAATGCATGCAAGTATTTCTACCAGTTCTTCTTCAATAACTAAAACAATAACTGCAAGTGCAGTTTTCCTTTCTCTTAAACTGCCATCGAGCCTTTGAATAACACTTCTAATTGCCTTCTTCTTGGATAACGTTCAGCGTGTAGTCTCATTGCCGCATTGAAATTTCCTAGACACTCGCCTAATAGTATAGGTATTTGCGTATTTGGAGAATATACGGATCAATAACCAACAAAAGAATAAAATTAAACTCAGAAAACACTACTAACTAGAAATAATAAATTCAAACACGAATTCAGCACTTATGCAATTTAATAACAAACGCATAAATAAGATTAAATTCAGAAAAACCTTGTTGATCAAAGACCTAGAAAAATTTGAAAAGACCTCAACAAAACAGAACTCACAATTACTACGTGAAACTTGTAGAATTGTAGATGCATATGATCTAACTTGATGCCAAAGATTCCTTCTTTTTAAAAAATTATTTAGGACGTGTTCAAGGTTCTAAAGATATTAAAGAAACATCGTGTAGTCTTAATATGACGATTAATAGCAATTTTGCATACTTGATTATATATGCACTAGAATATGCCATAATAATCTAGTAATATTTATATATATGTAAGAAACATTGCAATGTTACATCATTTTAACATTCCACTATAAACATATTATTGAATAGTTTGTAAAATAATATGTATGATTGTTACCCAAACTGATTGATATCATTAGGACCACTACGAAATGTAGAATTATCTAGTATCATCAAGAATTTGCCCAAAAAAAATATTTCCCAAACAGCCAACATAGTGAAGAGAAGCAGAAAATTTAAGAAAATCTGAGAATTATAAAAAAAGACACACTCATGCCAGACCAAAGGCAATAAGTGATCGTGACAGAAGAATGATTCTTAGAATATCATCAAATTCAACACTGAAGCAAAACAAATTACAACAGCAACCGGTGTTAGAGCAACACACGAAATATTCAATGCGTCCTCCAGCAAGTCTCACACGATAGAAAAAAGTTTTGCGAAAACTACCACTAACTAATAAACGTAAACAAGCTTGGTTGCAGTTTGCTCAGAAGCATCTTTCGTGTAAAAAATGGAAGAAAGTTATTTTCTACGATGAAAAAAAATGTTTAACCCATTATAGTCCAGTGTCCTATTTTTTTTACTGTATTAGACAATATTTATGTTTATTTTTGCAAGGCTATCTTAAATTGCAAATACTCCTTAGTTTACAAAAAAAATATGTTATTTGATAGTACAGTTTTTGCAAGAAAAAACAAATAAATGCTATTTTGTTGCATTTGTCATGTTGCAGTATTTAATTTCTTTACAATAAATGTGTACCAATTAACAAAAAATTAATTTTTTATATGATAATAACAATTGTAAAGAATGATGTCGTATATATAGGACATTGGGCGGATTTATGAACGGTTGACTCTTGACAGTATAGCAGATATCTTATATGTACAACATAGCTTGGTTGTTTGGTTTATACAATTTATTTAGCGTTAGTGTTTTGTGTTTTATATTATGTAAGTGATTGTGAGATGGCTAAAAACGAAAGAGATAATGAAGAATTTTGGACCGAACTGGAAACGGCAAAGCACGATTTACATTGTCAAGTAGAAGGACAACAAATGCGTACAGATTTTGACATTATCGAACCATTGGGGAAAGCTTTGCGATGGAATCAGGAAAAAAAAAAGAGAAAATAGGGTATCTTCAACCTCATCTTATTAAAAATTATAATCAACATATGGGAGGTGTGAATAATCATTACTGGTTGTTGGGGAAATACAATGTACAAATTCGGGGTAAAAAATGGTACTGGCCTCTATTCACCAGAATGATAGAATGGGCGTTACAAATGCTTGGGTTTTGTACAGAAAAATTCATGGTCCCAACAGCTTGTCATCTCTAGAATTTAGGAGATGTGTAGCAATGCATTATTTGAAACTTAATCGAGAAGTGACACGCAAAGTACAAATCTATGGTTGATGGAAGGGAACATTGGATTCGACGTCGCGAAAATCAACGAAGATGCTAATACCTACTGTGTACAAGAAAACCCTTAACGTATTGTTCACACTTTGTGTGGAATTTTGAACCATTCCATAACAAAAAAATGCCTCTGACTATGTAGTTTCATTTTTGTATACACATCTGCCCAGTGTCCTAACTATAGAACAGCCTATAAATAATAGAAGGATATATTTTTTGGCTGCAATTTCTTACAAATTTATTGAATTTATTATGAATTTTTAACTATTTCTGATACCGGGTTTTAATGGGTTAATTTAGATGACCCTGACGGCTATCAGTATTATTTCCATAATTTGAGAAAAGATATAATGATTTTGAGTCGCCGACAGTTAGGTGGAGCTAATGTAAGATATGAGCAGGAAATGCTATTAATGCTAAAACGAGTATGAGATTTATTACTGGGAGAGTGAACAGCTCTAAATACATAAAACTGCCAAATGCACAGCTGGAAAGATATGGAACTCAAAGTGCGGGTGATAATTATATATCTCAGCAAGATAATGCAGTTGTTCATTCGGCTATGAACAAAGATAAATAAAGCTGAGATGACTACTGGTTTTTATTTTCTACAACTGATGAGTAAAGCATAATTTTGGCAACTGTGGTACAGTTTAATAAAATATGCATTTTTATGTTGTTAAGGCCTCAGATATGCATTCATATCGAAAGCCTGTTACATATGCCGTATAAGCAAAGTAAAATTAATGATTTGAAAATAAACAATTGAATTCGCTCACACACTAAACATTTGCATTTGCCTAGCTTTACTGATGAGAGTCGTATAGTTTTTGCTCCACAATTTACTTACACCATGTATTGAAAATGCGCTAAAGGTAGCGAGAGTTCTATTGTTTGTTTAAAACAACGTTACGATATTTCTAATCAATTTAATTTTATAAGGCAAACTCCTGGGGTTTATGATACAAATAAATAAGACTTATACTGATACTTTATCCATACACAATAACAATCAACGAGGTTACTGAATTTGCCAATGGCATTGAAGTTGATACGATATAGGTATACGTCGCGTAATTAAGGCCGCAAGGCATTTCTTTGATGAAAAGATTAATCAAATGCATAAAATCTTGTTTTTGGATTAACTATGCAAAATAGGTCTTCTAAGGGGCTAAAATGCAATTTTGCATAACTGATACAAAATTCGACTTCGCATATTTGATTAATTGTTTCACTAAAAGAATGTAGTGTGACATTATTTATGCAAAAAGCTACCTTCCATCAGATGTTACTGTCATAATCATACCTAATAGGTGTTGTATTTCTTTTGCGACATCATCATTTCATCAGAAGTGATAGATAGAAATAATGAACTTATTTTCTTGGTGACGTACTTGGCTAAGACATATTACCTTACTGACCGTTGAGTCTAAAGTTTTCAAATGAACGCAAAGTGTCTATATTTCGTTTACTAGTGCAACATAAAATTTACAGGTTAATAGTCTTGAAAATGTACCGAATAGATAATTATCTTGAAAACCAGTTGTAATGAGAACGTGAAGAACCAGACTCTGATACATACAGTATTATTGTGTTACTGTTTTTATCAGTTAACTAATACGATAGTTCATTTATATTTGAAATAGTGTAGTAAATAGTAGTAGAGAAATTTTAATATATGTACGTAAGCATATTTAATGTGTTTGAAATGGGCAGGAGGTCTGTAAAATATAAATGGATGGCTTAATATCAACAATTTCTAAGTGACCCCCTGTAAAATAGTAATTTCAAAATACGATTGTACATAAAAATTAACACTACAGACAACAATGCGGTCTAGACAAGAAAGACTTGAATATTTATTATTCGCCAACCACAATAATCGTCGTAATAAAAAACATTTTTCAAATAATAGTCATTACAGAACGACTGACGAAACAACAAACTTTCAAGATTCTATAATTGTAAACTTTTAGCGTTTCGAGTAATTCTATCGAGTCTCCAGAAATAATATAGTCTCGCTTGTTTTCAATTTTTCTATAGAAGCTTCCAACATAATTATTACAGTATTCAGTTACTGTTTGGTACATGCACCACTGGTCCACTTGAATATTTTAGATGTAATAAGCACTTAACGCAAAATTATGTGTAAGTATTGAACACCATATGGTGACAAGAAACGCAATTATGGTTATTGAACCGGCTTGTTACTTTCCCACACCAACGTGTATTACGTATGAGTTTATACTGAATAATCTTCATAATCGTGAACGATGACTTAAAAAGTTTGGGATGTAATATTTTTTAGTTGATTTTTTTAAATAACTTTTAAGAACTATGAATTTTAAATATCATGAATATTCAGATCTATTTACGTAGAAGATAAAAGCAAACTTTTTTCTATTTTTCTATTAAATAAACATCATAAACATAATACGCCATCTTGCTATTGTGATATACTTTCACTATTTTTTAGAAATATAAAAACTGAGGAATATCATCTGTAAGTTACAAAATATACTACAGTACACTGTAAATTTCTAACGTATGATTACCGTACATAAAACATTCTTATGCCATAACTAATGCTTTATTGTGTTTTACAGTTGGATCTGTTTCTTCTTTTTAATTTTTTGTTGGTTGTTTTCCTTTTGGCCGAATTCAATTGAATAGGGAAACTGGTGTGTATTCAATATTACTACGATATTGTCACGTTACCAACTCAGGTGATTGGATAACTGAGGAAAGAAATAGATATCTCACTTGGTTAAATACATTTATTAGGATAACTAAAAATATTACTAACATGGTCCCAAGAGCGTTTTGGCACAGGATACAGCACTGTTACTAAAACTAACTAACTTCTAAATTTTGGATTGGTTTTGCTGAACTGCTATAGTATTGGAGAAATCTTTGCGTATGTATGTGCTGGATTGACGCATTGTCTGGTCATGAGTTTGGCATTACAAAAGGTGTCTTAACGCCTTATTTGGCTTTAGACATTCATTTATCAAAGGTGGCTCATTCTCATTGTCACGAGCATCACAATACCCTGTCTATGAAGATGTGACTAAGTATCATCAGTTTGAGCACAAGAAATTGCTACAGCGTATAAAGTTTGTAGAGTTCTGCCTATAGGTAGAATTTAGATTAAGTGTTTGAATACAAAACCATAACCATAATGAAACCCTACAATCAATTCTCACGACAATATGAAATCAAACTACTTGTTATGAAGCAGGGTTTTGGTAGTGGGTTCATTTTTAATATCGTAAGCATAAATTTATGGTTTTTGCTCATGCACCCCAACTTAATACCTGAAGATTAATTTAATAATACCCGGCGTTAACCAACAGCACTTTTACAAAACTGCCTTATGTTGAATTGCAAATGATAAAAACTAAAGCTTTAATATTTGTAACACCCACTGCTTATACCTCATAGTATAAACCGTGAATTTACTTGTCTGACTTTAGTCGATCAAAACAGATGACGTGCCAACGTTGGAAATGCAAAAAGTAACTCGGTTTTTATCTTTTATAAAATATACAGACGTATACAGAATATGTCTAAAGTAAATAGTAGCACTCGTAAAACGCAAGTCCAAAATGTATCATTTCCAATAAACAGGATGTCAAAGTTCATTTTCTTGCCTTTTTTATTTCTTGAAGACAGTATGAAATATCTAAATGAAATATTTCATACTTAGGTATAAAAGAATATTTATGGTGATGTAGCGTTCTACAGCAATAAGCAAAATATTATTTTCTAGTTGACGGGCACCAAAATAAAGAACCCTCAAAACCTCTAAACACGAGTCACTTGATCAGGACTTTAACAAGAGGAAAAATAGGAGATGGAATAAATACAACGTAGATCGTAGAACTAAACAAAAGAAATATTTTTTGTGATCATTCAGTTTTGCTAAATTCCTCTTTTTAGATATATTTTTATTGTTAGTAGTGCAGATATGTATTTCACTTTGGGCTAGTGTCTAGGATATTATCCAAACAGAAGGTGTCCCGTTAAAAGTGTTATCGAAAGGCTTGATGGCAGACTAAGAAACTGTTGCTCTTGAAGAAGTGCTTCAACTTATTAAAAAGGAACTGGAAGAAATATTTATAGAAATTTAATGCCATAGACGAAATGCTTCAAAATATTGCAAATAGCGTCCCTGAAAGACCACGAACCTGTTATCTTCATGAGGAGGGGAGTCATTTCAAGAACACGTAAAGATGACACTTTCATGAGTTGTGCTTCAATGTCGTACTCAATTTTTTGTTTTTGCTATTAAATGTCTTAAAATTTCAAGATAATAAAGACAATAAGTTGTGATTACTGCTCTAGTTAATAATAGGTATAATTTACAGTTGGCAACAAACTAATCAAAATGCTGAAATTATCACATTGTTTACAAAGTGAGGATCAAAATCTTAAATTTTGCAGGTTCAGAATTAGTAACGCAAATACAAATCTGAAATTTTCTTCAATGATAAAGTGATAAACTATGTTTATAACTAGAAATTCTCTTTCTAGATACTCTAAAGATCTAAGTATTCTATGATTTGCTCCACATTTTATTTACACCCTGTATAAAGTTTTAGTTTGACTGTGTGTTCTTTAGTCAGTTTTTGACAGTACAAAAAGCTCCTGAAATCAATAATTACATCACTGTTTAAATCGCAAGTCCCATGTAAGATACATTTTGATATCGAGACTGTTCGGGACTTTTTCTAGAATATTCTAGGAGTGGCGCGTTACAATATGTTTCACTTGAGGCCCGTGACACATCTTCAGAACTTCAACTGGGACCAAACCGAGCTTTGGTTGCCTACCACTGCTACAATTGAATTAACTCTAGTAAGTCGTCATTAAAAGAAAGAAACATTTGAATAGCTGAACAAATTCAAAGGAAAAGCTAAATTGTTGTTTACAGCAGGCCAAGATCAGTCGCTGCCCACAAGACAACAGCGACGTGATGATGCTATGAAACATCCAAATAAAACCAATAGATATATACCTGCTAACAAATCCGATATACTCTTTAAAGATAAAAAGCGTAAGACGTGACTGCTAGTCATCAGAAACCAATGCTACCCCATTAACAGAATTAGAATCATCACTCTTAGGTATGGCCCGTATAATTTAAAAATCTTTATAATACTGAATTATCATATTTAAGCCTCCCGCATAATAAATCTGCACAGGTAAAACACCTAAATTATCGTAAATAGAATCACTAATAATAATAAAAGTGGCAGCTAGAGGTCCTCTAGCACTTGGTAGAAAAGACATGGACATGACTTCATACCAGCGTGGTCCCTGCTATGGAGAGGCTTTAGGTACATATAAACGTCAGACAGCGTAATAGTTTGAATTACTGTAATTAATTAATAGTTTAGTAAAAAAATATTGGAGAGTTTAGAATCATAAGTTATGAGTGAAGTACTCCGCCTAAACAAAAAGAGAAACGATGCAATCCTAGATACAGCAGCTTTGTTGGTTACCTTCGATAGACTTTCTCTGCTCCAAAAAGTAGAAACAGCTTGATGTGAAACCGTACTACCCGAAACCTATTAGATGCTTTAGATGACAGCGCTTTAGACATATACCGAACAAATACCCCAACAAAGAAATTTTTTTAAATGTGGCAGTGAGGAACCATTAAAATGTACTAACTTCTGTAGTAATCATCTGGCTTCTTCACAAAAATGCCCAGCATTAATTCGAAATGAAAGTTGACAAAACATTTTATACACTAAAGTGAAAAGAAATGTGACGAACACCAAACGTCTTCTTCAAATAACACATGCTGCAGCCGCAATGTAGAAAGATAACCTAAAGCCAACTTTTCAGAACGTGGTTTCAAATTAATAAATCCTTGTAGAAGTTGCAAAAAACCCATCCAACCCCATTCCAAAGACAGGAAAACCTCTTAGCTAAATCGAAATTGCCAAGAGAAAAAAAAAAGGAAAAGAACAGATATAGAAATATCGTTGTTATATATATGGTAGAATCAAATGATAGCCGCACTATTGAAGAACTACCAGAATCTGTAAATAATAGAAAGCGAAGTTAAAAGTACTTCCTTACCTTCTATACGATTGGTGTAATTATAAATTACAATATAGTACTCTAATTCATGTTTATAACTGGTTCAAGTATTTTTTACGTAGAACGCGTTATTAGTTTCAGTCTACTCGGGAAGTCTGTACTAAAACGTCGATGTCCCACAAAAGTGAATATCAGACTTTCGTTAATAGCTCAAAGACTAAAAAAGACAACGAAAAGGTTATAACTGGTTTGGTTAGCTGAAGAATGAAACTTTATACCAGTGTAATTTCAAGATCACACGATGATGCAGCAAGCGGGAAGAGCGGCCGTCATTTTGAATGATTTCGGCCGCTCAAAAATTAGAGTAGCTTCAAACAGCGACCCGATAGTGCGCACTATGCAGTGTTATTTAATTTGTCTAGCCATCTTGTAGGAAAATATTTGTGATAAGCTGTATATAGTAAAGAAATCTCAATAAGCCTACCAAAGACGCTTACAACAAGAAAAAAGAAGTCTCCATGAATCGAATGACTCCAAAAATCACCCTTACAGAACGTAAGAGGGCTTACAGGAAACAAAAGAAAGCCGAGGTGGTTCTGAGGTGTTCTACGTAAAATCTTGTGACCTTGTAGCCT
Organism: Ignelater luminosus; assembly: GCA_011009095.1. Taxonomy (NCBI): domain Eukaryota; kingdom Metazoa; phylum Arthropoda; class Insecta; order Coleoptera; family Elateridae; genus Ignelater; species Ignelater luminosus. The sequence continues at coordinate 344,065 of VTPC01091269.1, read as the reverse complement.
ACTCCTTTCTCTAAAATAAAATGAAACATTTATTTAATGGTTAATACACTAACAACTATAATTCAGTGAAACGGTAATGAATGCAAAAAGTGTTATTGCGATACTAAATCGATGCTATTAGAGTACACTCCATACCACCATCGTCCCGCATGCTGTCACCTGCAGCGATTGCTAGAAACACTAAGGTACTGTTTGTCTACTATATTTTTGAGAATAATTGTGCTATGCGTAAAAAGAGCAAAAGTTTATGTATACACTCATAATTTCATTTTTTTAAATCTCTTATGGACTATTGCTTAGTTGCAGTCTAGCCTTTGAGCGACATGTTCTCTACAGTATAGAAGTAAGTGCTCTATTGTCATTGGTGTGTAAAAGCTAATGTTTGTTTTGGACAAAGTTACGTGATATTAATAAGCCTCCATTTCGATGGTGGGTACTATACTCTAAGAGAATAGTTTGGACTGAACGATTCAATGCCTGTAAGTCTGTGGTGGACCATTTGAGAATATCAAACATATATCCTATTATTATTATTTTTATTATTATTGTTATTATACTGAGAGGTCATTTAGCCTATTCTGCATTCAGGAATTTTCTAACTATTCTAACTAACCCTGTCTATAACCCTAGAGAGGTAAAGGTTTCATTTTTTCCAAAGCGCTAGTCAAGTTCTGATCTGTAGCTACCGAGATTATTGAAAAACAAAGTTTCATATATAGATTTCTTGCATTATCTAAGTTTAACATTTTTTTGGTATTCTGTACTTTTGCTCATAGCCTATTCTAGCTATCTAAAAACTTTAAAGACATTATTTATTAGAAGAATATACAGTAAGATGGCAGACTTAGCTTTTTGTCGAACATAGCTGTTGTTGGCAGATATGTATAATTCTTTGCTAAATTCATAGCAGCATATAAATATTTGTAAGACTCGAACAATAATCTTTTCTATGCAATTCATTACAAAAAAATACATTTCACGAAATCTGTCCAAAACAGTAGAGTTTGATAAAATTTTGACATGATGACAAACAATCTGACCTACCCTGTACAATGAAATTTTGATGCTATCATCAATAACGCAGTAAAAAGTATAAATAATTAGTAACTGTTTTAGCTGATCTAACGGGTGCATTAGAAAAAGTAATGCAAAATTTCTGGGGTATCATCAGCTCAAAAAAGTTGCAAAAATAATATGGCAAACGAATGAAAAGACCTGAGAAAGTATAACAATGCTTAATGATGTGTTCATTAAATGTTCGTATTTAGATATCAACTTTCTGCACGTTGTAATAAAAACTGACTGTATATTCTACATTTCCCGTTCAGTGATAAACTTGTATCAAAAAAGTAGCCTGTGACCACAAAATCTGTTTTTTGTATATCATTAACGTTAATATTCATTAATTTTACTTAATTCGACCTTTACATACAAACATAAACGTAATCATTAATCATAACGACAGTTATTGCAATAGACAATTGTAAACTGAGTCATCTCGCATATGCAAACATTTTTTAAACCAAAAACTTCTGACACCATCGAATTAATTATTATTAAACAGATGTTCATAATAAAGTTTAGTGTACATTAAAAAAGTCAAGTTTTCGAAGAATAAAATGAATAAGAACTTCCGAATTTCTTGCTATTAACTTTATTGTTATAGTTAAAAGAAAAACATTATAGTTTGTCCACAGTACAGAATAAAATCTTTCTTAATTATTAACAAAATTTAATAATAAAAAGGCTACTTGAAAGAGCGAGCTACCATTCTAGAATATTAATTCAGTCTCAGGTAAAAAAACAGCCAGTGTGGGGAGCTCGAAATCAAATTGAAGAAAAACATTTTAATTGATGGATTTAGCTAGATGATTACCCTCGTATTTCTTTTGTTTACAAAAAACTTCTATTTTAGTTGTGTAAATAATATAAAATCGACAAAAATAGCATTCTAGAATTTTATACTTAAAGTAAATACGCTGCGCTTGCTGTAGAATTTAATAATTATATTTAAGGAAAAAAGACGATAATAATAGGACGAATTTAAAAATAAAAAGAAAAGTGGGAAACCTGAAAACCGCAAATTCTTATCTTAATCAACATAATTATTCTTAATTCCCGGAAAATAAAAATAACAAAAAATCAGGTATTCATTTCATTCGAGCCAACTAATGGAACACGTAAAAATTAATTACATGATTGACACAACGTACGAAACCTTGTCTCTATTAATAAAATTAATAGACGAGATGTGGAGGTTCCCACCTTTTGTGGCCAGCAGATACTTGGTGGATATGGCAAGGTCGTATCTCTACATAAATCCTGCATGCCTATTGAAAAGTCCATGCAAAGTATGTTTTGTAAAGCAGTGGCGTATATAACATCTGTTGAGAGAGTTTTTTATTGTCTGTATAATTTGCTGTAGTACAAGAAAATTTAATTTATTTTTAATTTACTGCAATTTTATTTATGCATTTCTTTAATGATACAAAATTACTTAGAAAAAAATTTTTTAATTATAAATAGAACTTTCTGTATCAAAATGAATGGATGTTATTAATTATCTGATTTTAATGAAGAAAAGAAGTAATTGGAAAAAATTAATTAAAAATGTCGAAATTATTTTTCGAACAAATTTGCACGAGCTAGAGTGCATGATTCTGCATTAATTGACATAGAAATAATATTTCTCTCTCTTTTTAACCAACGGAAAATCATAAATTCTTTTTTATTGGCTTCAATTTACAAATTAGGTTTTAAGTAGGAAAGAATCTTGCATCTCAGATATGATATTTGATATTTCAAAGATCAATTTGCTGACGTTTCTGTTTTTTATTCAGGGTTTACTAGATATTTACTAAAGCAGAAATACTCTGATTTATGTAAAGGCGAAATTACAATTATTTTTTCCTAAATTTTTAAAATTATTATTAATTATTTCATTGGCCTATAAATAGATATAAAAATTCAAAGATCAATTTATTACATATTGCCTCACGTTGTTCATGGAAGAGATGTTTTTGGTGTAAAATACAAGCAGTGGGCAATATTTACAGTATATAAAGTTTGGAGATCTATGGGGAGTTGGTAAAGACAGAATAAATTTCTGTTTGACGATACACTCTTTTTCCCGAAAGCTTATCAAATACGGGACCAAATAGTTGTGACCTCCTCTTGTAACTCCTAAAAGCTAATCAAGAAGTTATGGATACCTCTAATTCAAAACCATTGCAGCATGAACTATACATGACAAGTTCAAAGACATTTTTCTCATTAATACACTTTATATTTCTGGAAACTTCAGTTTGTGATCACAGCAAATTCATTCCTGTAACTGGAGACAAAAACATTAAGTATAAGATCTAAAGATATTTAATAGAAAATTGGACTTGTCATAATAATAATAATAATAAGGGTATACTGAGACTACAAATCCAGTACAGAATGACCCCAAGGCCAATACAAACAGTTACCTTAACAAGAAACTTATTAATACCTGCCAGAACCTAGGAAGCGGCAGGATCAAAAATTGTGACAGTTTTGAGCATCTGCTTTGAATTCCGAGTCTTAACAGTTCTTTTCTATAGTTTGGGTTTCGACATAAAAGCTAACAAACCGATTAAACTATCAAGAGAAGAATTTAGAAACAAAACTAAACAACGTTCTCTTAGCTACTGTAACAAAAACGTGTACTTTGGCTATCCAACTCGATTGTTTTGTTTGCTTAGAAAACAGACATAAGCTATCCACTGTCATTAAAGTTTGATTTTTATTCATATTTGCAAAATCCTGCAAGTAAATGTGAATTTAGCCTCGATTTTTCCAAAGAGAATTGATTTAACTTTGCCAAATTTCGATCAAATAGTTTTTAGACTTCTGTACATGTAATCTGGGATTAAAGGATGTTACATTTCCATTTGGATCACTACAAAAACGGGAAAAGTAAAAATAGATGCCTGGTTTGAAGTTTACAACAAATGGAACTTGAATTGTTTTTTTTTATTTTAATAATAAAGCTGACCAAAAATCAAATTTGAAAGTAACACTAAATAAAATGTATGTGTCATTTTTAGAGGGGTTAATGATTGCCTAATTAAATGTTCTTTACTAGGTGATACTCTAACCACACATTTTTGCTAAATTTCAAAACATTTCCAGGTAACATTTCTGCTATCAGTGTCTAGCTTACTACATCCTTGTTAATGTCCAAGAAAAGAAATTTGCGGAAATTTGCGGTTTGCATATTTACTAATTAATTTTCCGCTTATCAGTCGATATTTCAAACTATCTGTGCGGTTTTTGTTAACATTGTACATTATACTAAATGCATTCTGTGTTCTGTGTTCTTTTATGATTGATTGATTGACGTTTACATTATTCAGTCCGTATTTCACATCATGTTATAATTTCTATCAATAATTTATATCAGTATAGCCGTTTAATCGAAAACTAATTCTTATTACTACCAATGATTATTACTACATTAGCGCGCTATTCCTCTTAATACCTTCTTTAAAGTATTTGTAATTATTAAATATAGGCTGTATGATATAATTATGACCAGTTTTTGAGTCGAAATACCCCTCTTTGGACTAGCGTGAAATCTATATTATGTAAAGGTAAGGGGGAAAAACCTCAACTTTAAATGAGTCAGTTTTTGGCGGAACATTCCAATTGCAGCAATAGGTGTGTTGCTTTATTTCTAATCAGATACTCCTCCCAAAAAGAATATTATGTTTTTTGGTCAAAACATATGTGAGGATCACTTTCTTCCAACTTGGAATTTAGATTTAAACGTGAAGAAGTGAACAGGACTGGAAAGGGCAGATTGGATGGATCATACGGTATTTATTGCCCATAGATAAAGACGTCGGATGCCGATTTTTGTGAAGACTGACAAGAAAAACTATAATCTATGTCAAGCTAGCAAAATACCTTTCAATGAATAACATAGATACACGTTAGTTGGAAGATTTTCTGCCGGGCAAATAAACTAAATTTTTGTAAAGGTTTTTTGAAAAATTGAACGTTTAAAAATTCTTAAAAAGATAATTTTGTTTCATTTAACATTAACATCAAAAATCGCTGGAAAATCTCCAGACCAATTTTCAATCAATATACCGAACATTTAAAGTTTTGTTTGTCCTCCCCATACCTGTAACTAAATAATAGAATATTTAACTTAGATTATCACATAAGGCCAATTTTAGAAATTGCTATGTTTAGGAGACCACAAACATGCTGTACATCCACGGTTAATGTTACATCAACATCAGTACTGATATTGAAAAAAAGAAATAAAAACAATAAATATTTACAGAAACAGAAATATATGTTATACATGTTTTTATTTAAAACAACAAATAAAACCAATTTTATCCCGTTTTCATTGATAAAGAATCTTTTGTGTGTAAATGGATAGTTACGCTATCCATATATCAGAGGTTAACTATGTTTTTGTTTCTTACGGTAATAAACAAGAACTAAATCATTGATTTCATTTAATTTAGCTTCGTATTGAAAGATAATGAATTAAGATGAATCGTGCCTTCTGTGGATACTACTTCCACTGTTTTCTTAAATGATTCATCTAAAAGTTTAGTGCACTTACCTCAGAGATGTGTGTTTTATATAAATATAAATAATACATAACCATCAGCTGCTTTTTTACTAAGCCTTTAATTCGTGTTTATCAATGCTTTACATTATCTTTTCATTAACAAAAGAAAGATTCTTATAAATAACACCGATTTAGATTTACACTTATTTTTTATCCAATGTATTCGATTAGTTACAACATGATATCCATTTTCATCCTACTTACTAGTTTTATTCCGGTATTAAAAGCTAGTTATGATGGTGCTTGTTTTTATATTTCTGTATTATGTTTAAATTTTTTACTACTGTTTTTCCTCAGGTTATTTCACATGTTCCGAAGATGAGATTTTCGAGTTCTGTAGAAATTCATACCAACCATCTTGTCAGACAGCAACTAAGTTGGCATATAATTTTTTTCACTGCGAACCTGGATGCGTTTGTAGACCCGGTCTAGTTTGGGATGAAGCAACTAAAACATGCATACATCATAGTCAGTGTCCAAGTAAGACATTTATTTCTATAGAATATTTACTTACATTATTAACGTCTGTTTTAAACTTTTTAGAATGTCCTCCAAATGAAATTCATAATTTTGGTAGCACAGAATGTGAACCAATATGCCAAAACCATCTGACAGACTTTCACTGCTTTTATCAAAATAAGAGATGTATTTGTAAACACGGCTTCTTTCGGGATTTACAGTCTGGAAAATGCGTACCCGTAGAAAATTGTAAAAAATGTGAGTTTATTTACATTTATTTTCTATTAATCTAATTCCACCATGTTATATCAAGGGTGTAAAGAAAATGAAGAATGGGATACTTGTATAAATCCATTCTGCAGAAGAACATGCCAAACTCCTTACGTAACAGAATATTTTAATCCAATGCTATGCGTATCTGGTTGTGTATGTAAGATGGGTTACATATGGAATGAAATTAGTAAAAAATGCGTACCTGAAGACCTCTGTCCCAGGAACAGTAAAGCTTACTTTTACTCTTTGATATTTCTTTAAATTAATATTATTGTTTTTTCCTTCAGGATGTAATGAAAATGAAGAATGGGCATCATGTAGTAATATAAATTGTGGAATCAGTTGTCAACATCGGAAACCTAAAAATTGTATTGAAATTTGCACACCGGGTTGTTCATGTATAGAAGGCTTTATATGGGATGAACATTACAAAAAATGTGTCAAAGAACAGAACTGCTCTAAAGGTAATTTGAGAATGTTTATTACATTACAATTTATATATTTTGTTTTGAATTTTCAGTTTGTGGAAAAAATGAAGAATGGTGTGAATTTATACCAGATGACAAACCTACCTGTCAAAGTTTATATAGACTACATAACTATCAATATGATCCCATATTTGTCAGTTTCAGACCTGGATGTCAATGCAAAAATAATTTTATTTGGGATGAAATACTTGAAGAGTGCGTATTACCAGAAGATTGCTGTTCTGATACTATAGAGAGAGTATATACGGAGGAAAATACTGCAACTGCACAAAATAAAACTGCTTTCACAACAAGAAAGGTATTTACAACGGAAAGTAGTCATACAGACAATATATCCAGTACTGACTGTAATAGCATAGAAGAGATTACTACCGAGAACTTACCTAATGATAGGAGTACATATGATTCTAATAGTAGTAGCACAGTCACAAATACAAAAAGCGTCTTAACAACAAAACAATATACACTTCCAGAAGAAGAATTTACTGAAAGCGTGACAACTAAAACAGAAGATCAATTCACAGGACGCGCCACTTTATATGACTTTAAGACAACAGCTAATGGTGAAGATACAGAAACAACGTCTCCAACACACAAATATTCATCGTCGACAAATGGATCTCCTGACGATACGGTAATTACAAGTAAATTTTCTACTAAGAAAACAAGTGAGTCTACGACGGCATCTAGCTTTCCCTCAAATAGTACACTTTCTGGTATCGAAAGTACAGATACTGCTACACCAAACAGTAAATCAGCAAGACACCCATTTAGTAGTGAAATACCGGCCACTGAAAACACAGAACGGACATCTGAAATTTTTAATAGAGAAGTAACAGTTAGTAGATCTAGTATTGGAATTCCTAATAGACGTGTAACAGTTACTGACTCCACGAAACGTACATCTAGAATTTCTAATACGCAAGTTACGGTTAGGGAGTTCACAGAACATCAATCTAGTATTGAATTTTTTATTACTGGGTCCACAGAACGCACGTCTGAAATTTCTAATACAAAAGTGACAGTTAAAGAGCCCAAAAAACGTACGGTTGGTACTGTTATGCCTAGTACAGGAGTAATTGTTAGTGAGTCCGCAGAAGGTGCATCTGGAGTTCTTACTACAAAAGCAGCCGTCAAGGAGTTCGGAGAATATACATCTAGTACTGAGATTTCTAATTCAGAGATAGCAAGCGGTTTTAAAAATAGCACAGCAAACAGTACAACAGAAAGAATTGTCATAAACAATGGAACTCAAGACCCTACATTCGGTAATAAAATCTCTGATGAAAACATTCATTCTACGAATTCCAAACAAAAGCTTGCCACTTTCGATATTGTAGAAACTGATTTTGCAGACTCCACTTCAATTCAGCAAGCTATAAAGCGTGCTGAAGAGTTACGCATTCTATTACAACCGTAAGTATCTTCAAACGTTAAATTACAAATTGCAAACACTACATTAACCTCGCTCGGATATTCATTTGCTGGTCACGCTGACGGTAACTACTAACTAATACCTTTAAATTGCAACGCATATATCTATCTCAAAAATATGTTAGGTTTTTATTCCTTTAGGGTTGTAATACCTGTATATCAGCACTTATTTATACATGTGTTTTTCTAGAATAATATCGTTTATTCAATAAACAATCATTTATAATGCATTTTGTGTTCTTTTGTTAATTAGTTCTTAATTAATAAAAATTAAAAGTTTATCATGTATATTACATAGCTTCCATAGTGTCATCAAAGAGTTACGAAGTAATTTAATAATACACGCGTTAATAAAATCACAACAAGACTTATTTAATCTGATTTAATCAATTACAGGTGGACAAAATCAAATTCTTGGCTGAAAAGAATATATGAAGACTTAGAAAAGCTGCCTAGGATACTAGAAAAGTAAGACACATGAAACCTTCTTTAAGCTGATTAGAAGTTGTTAAATTAGCAGGTTAGTTTTTAACGTAATTTAAGTACTAATAATAATGTATTTTGAAATAAAATAAATGAATCGAGTTTTAGAAGAAACGGTTTTTACTATAACTTTAGAAAATCCCTTTTTTCCGATTATGTTTTTAGTTGGTACCAATTTTCGCCCAAACGTTGAAAAACCGGATTTCAGTTCTACCACGATAGCGCGGTAAAAGCAAAATTTCTTTAAGAGGGAGTGGAAAAACTTTTATCTAACGTGAAGTATGTGCAGTATTATCATTTAAACATTTTAAGTCGTCAGATAGCGCCACCTAGCGAGAATGGGTGGAAATTAAAGTGTAAATGTGTGCCCGAGTAATATTATTTAAAATGTAATTTTCAGAATTTCAAAATCTTTCCTGAGATACTGCACTATCCCATTCCTCGCTGAACATCCTGTATATCAAAGACAATCTTGAATACAAATTATTTGATTTTAATGATTAATGAAGAAAGCCAGAATAGATTTAATTATAACAAAATAAATTTTTTAAATTGGCATTTATAAAGTATGGACACTTCTAGAACACGATTTTGATAGGAAGTAAAAACACGACAATTAAATTTTCTTTGGTGACAACACTATAGCTACTTAACATCAATCCTAAACAGGTGTTTAATACAAAAAAAGTGCACTGCATACCAAATTGTGCAAACTCCATCGTGTTTCTTTAATTTTTATCGCTAAGTTTGCACGTATTGTCATTGATGGCTAGTGAAGCCTCGTTGCAGATTTTTAAACAAATTATTTCTAGAAAAAAGCCCGTACTGATAAGGCAATAACTTTGTAGTTAGTCATCGCTCGTTAGGGAAAACTGATGCACTTTTGATATATGTATCTCCTAGAATAAAGTTGGTATTTTTTTTAACCAAGCGGTTTTAGTACAACGGGAAGTGGTCAAATTAAACGACGTATCCATTGAAATTATTCTAAACTGGAAAAATGCATTGATAAAATAGCCGATACATATTATCACGACTGAAGACTGTTTTTACTAGATGCAACAATAATAATAATAATATCATTTATTTCAACATTTAAATTAAAATAATTTCTTACAAAATAAACAAAACTTACAAAAGCCAATAATGCTTGTCTGGAAGGACAGTCAGATTTAGAAACAAAGCCTAAAAATAAGCAATAACAGCTTTATAATAATAATATTTCATAATAATAATAATAATAAGGAGAATATGGAAGAATTCAAGCAGCTCATGCATCATAGACTGTTCGTGAATGAGTCATTCCACGTCAAACCGCACAGTATTTGAAGAAAATTGACCTTCATGTCTTAGATTTTACTCAAACCTCTATTTCTAACGTATTTTTAAGATAAAATAGGAGATACTTACTTTTCTATATCTGTTTAATCTTACTGTTATGTTCTCAAAAATTTGTGTATACTGTTATCTTTAAGCGTATATACAGGGTGTCCCTAAATTGCATTAAAAGCTTCAGGTAGTAGCCTTCCTTAATCAATTGTGATGAGAAAACTTCAAACACGAACTGAGCACACGCTGCAGCATTTGTTCATTAACAGTTGTTGCTGCTTCTTGTATGCGATTTATTAATTGTTTTCTATTTTCAGCAGGGGTTAAATACACTAAATTTTTTTAATGTCCCCACAAGAAGAAGTCTAAGGGCGTTAAGTCCGGGCTTCTTGCGGGCCAAGCTACGGGACTTCCACGACCAATCCACTTCTACGGATAGTTCTCGTTAAACCATTGTCGAACTCTAGCAGCATAATGAGATGGTGCACCATCTTGCTGCACCCATATATCCCGATGGACCAACAAAGAAACATCATCCAGCAGATTATAAAAATCGTTATTTAGAAGAACTAGGTAGTTTTCAGCAGTTAACCTGTTAGTTAGTATAAAAGGACCAACCATTTTATTTCCTATTATCCCCGCCCATACGTTCACCGAAAAGCGAGCTGGAAAATTGCTTTCCTGAAAGACGTGAGGATTTTCATGTGCCCAGATGTGTTCGTTATGAACATTAAAAATACCATTTCTTGTAAAGGTAGCCTCATCCGTCCATAGCACATTACTTACAAAAGCAAGGTTTCTTCTGTGTTGGTCTAGGAGCCATTCGCAAAAGGTCCCACGTTTTTTTAAAATCTGCTTCCATCAAATGCTGAACTCGAGTCTTGTGATAGGGATGAAGCGCATCTTCTTTTAGGATTTTGTGGACAGTTGTTTTTGAAGCAGGCACAACTCGAGAAATAGCACGAACGCTGGTGCAGGGATCGTTTTCTGCAATATTTAGAACGTCTTCTTCTAAATCGGGATTTCTGACTGCTCGCGGCCTACCTCTATTTAAATTATGAATTGGCATAATATTTCCAGATTCTCTAAGCCTTTGGTTGCATTTTGAATAAAGTTATGACTTGCATGGCATCTATTTGGAAAACGTTCTGCATAAAGTCTGGCAGCTTCGTTGTAATTTCCATTACATTGCCCAAGAAACAGAATCATGTCGGTATACTCATGTATTGCATACTCTATGACAAAACTAAACTATAAAACTGAAATACAAAAACTAGAATTAATACATACCAGCAAAAAACGGGACCTGCAAGTCAGTAAACAGAAGCAGAACGGAATAAAAATTTTAACAAAAACAAAAAGGCAACAAACAACAATAACACAAACAACGGAAACGGAATAGAAAATAATTAAGGAAAAACTCAACACTAAACAGCAAATGTGCAAGAATAACTCAAATTCCAAAATGTATGTCTAACGCCAGCTAACCACAAATGTCAAAATGTAACAGATGAATTTTGATGTAAACAATTGTTTAAATTCATCCAAGTAAACAGTGTTTGCGTGGTTGCCACATCTGTTTTTACTAAATCTCTTATTTTTAACACCCTCTCTACAAAGAAAACGTTAATAGTTAATGCATTCATAGTGGTAATTTCTTCTATAAGCTTGCAAAATGGCAAAATAGCAAAATAGAATATTGCTCTTATTCGTTAGTCGGTAACTAGTTACTTATCGAACTTCGTGCGCCCATAGACAAAATAGTACTGTAGTAGATACGCAAAGAACACGATTAACTCTTCCGTTTAATTTTAAATTAGAAATAGAGTACATTACTAAACACTAGCTACATCTAGATGCTATTAAAGAAGAAACTAGAATACTCTAAAAAACTATTAATTGCATCTATCAACATTAAAAGATATTGCTTACAGAGTCGAGTTTAGGTAATATTTCTCATTAATCTTCAAAGAAGAATTTTTTTTATAGTGAGAAGAAAGAATATAACTTTAACGTCTCATGCATGTGTAGCAAAAACTCACGTTTACTTTAACGCTGATTATCAGAAATAAAACTTAAAATATCAGCAATCTTCTTCCGAGTAGAGTCCAACAACTTTTGGGCGGTGCGATTAACTGCTAATCTTGACAACTTGACCCCTTTCCACGTGATGTCGCAAAAAAGGTGCAACCCAACATCACTTTCAAGATTTTCTCTGGAAAACACAAATTGATTAAGTTTTTTTTATTTTTGTACTGAGCACAGACTTGAGAACAAACAGAATGTGTTCCATAAGCTCCAAGAAAAATTCATTCTTTTGGGTTCAGCTTGACAAACATTATTCAGAACGTTTATAAAACAAAGACAATTTCCTTTAAAATTACATAAGATTACATTCTCACAATCTTGTAGAATAGTAATGTTCCGCATACATTCAAAGTCCTTATTTTTATATTGATACTACACTCTTTTAGATCTAGTAAAAAAGTTTCTTATAAACTGCGTCAGAAGGGCATGTAACATCTTTATGATATAAATTTAATAAAATGTTTTGACAAAACTTGAACTTTGTTAAGCAGCAGTGGGCAACAGCTCCTAACGCTAAAATACCATATAGGATAATATCTGTCTATCATCTATCATCCTGATTTCGAACATTCAAGCAATGATAATTAGCTAGGTTCTCATCATAACAGCTGAACAATATAAATTGTGTTTTGTTGTAGTTAATAGCTAATAGCATTATGATTAACACTTCAATGATTTTCAGTACGTCAGTCAGGTCCTACCATCTTTTTAAATACAGTCCAAGAATAACTTTTATAAAACAGTGCAATCCCATTTGCAAAACTAGTGATTGCGCATCTGAAGTTACATCTTAATATTAAATTAACGAACGTTAAAGAAAAAAGAGGTCCGAGTACAGTACCCTGAGGAACTCCATATTTGACTATTGCTTCACTACTAATTTCATTTTGGATTCTAACACATTATTTTTGTTTACCTAAATAACTTCTGAATGAATTATATGGTATTCCCCTTGGAAACTATACTGTAAAGAGTATTTAGCCATAGTCCACGAAATAAATAAATAAAAACGCAATAATGATGATTCACCTTGATCTAAAGCATCACATATTTGAGATGTTAAATTGCAAATATCATCTTTAGTTGATCTACTATATCTAAAGCCGAACTGGTTTTCACTAAGAATTCTGTTTTTGTAGGTAGTTTAGAATTTAAATTTTTAGTATTTTTTCAAGTAATTTGCTAAGATTAGAAATTAATGAAATAGGCCTGTAATTACTAGGTTCAACCACTTCACCTGATGGTGTAATAAACGTTGCTGTTTTTTAAGAGTAATTTGAATCCATTGCGCAGACTAGTTTTTCTCCTAAATACCAAAAAATACCAAAATGTCAAATAATCTGCAACAGTCTCGATTATATGGTTTGTATATTCAGAAAACTGTCAGTTTAGAAATTTTAAAGTTTAAAAATTAGCAAACTAATAAATTGCTCAAAGAAACTAAACTAATAATAAATTTTGGGAAAATCCAATACATAAGTTATAATCTTTGAAAACAAACAAATAAATAAATTCTTCGAATTAACAAAATTTACGCTAAAACAATGCGTCAAATTATTTATACATAAAACAGCGATTCATATTCTTGACGTAAATAAGATATAATCATATCACGTTTAAAGTTTACTTTATCCTTAGCGGTTGGTTACCATTGCTTGATAACAAAAATTGAAGAACTTGGAAAAGAAATATTTTATGAAAATGCTTTTCACTTTTATAATCAAATTGATCAGATTACATAAAACATTTCGACACCGAAACCGATTTTTCTTTAACTCCTCAGTCAAAAAGGCATGTGATCTGCAGTGAGACTCAGGAAAGACTTTCTCATTTCCTCTATCTGTTTCAATATTTTCTTGTACCATTTACCTAAAGTAGTTATGTTTGGGCTATAAAAAGTAGGAGGGGTTATAAAAAAGTCTTTAACTTATTCTTTTGAAATCGAACTTCTCAAATTCGTATGTTGACCTTGCGTCGAAAGTAAACTATGGTGTTTGCGTAGAGGCAGTCCTATAGTCTGGGCAAATATCAACGTTGCATAATTCAAGAACATTATACAGGGTATATATGGCACAAAATAGTACGCCACGTTATTCCACATCACAAACGAAAAAAGAAATTTTGCCACCATTTTGACAAAAACTTCTTCTTTACTATGTTATTAGCATTGCTAATTGCTATTAAAATTTCTTTGCTTTTAGAAACTAAGACAAAATCTTTGCTGCAGACTTTTTAAAAATACTATGTTGCAACACTGCATCGTTGTTTATGAGAAACATCGGCTTCGCAACCAACAACCCTAGTAAAATACAAATAGATCATCATGCAGCATTGTCAGTTCTAAAGCTGTGGATTTAGGGCAAAAGATGTATTTAACTTTTTGATTCAGATTTTTGATTTTTGTGTAGATCAATTCACGTGGTATACAGATTATGCATTATTTTGAATACACCCTGTATATGGCTGCTCATCTATTCCTACCTTTCGCATAACCTCCTAAGTTGATTCTGTGACACCTCCGAAAGAAGCAAGACTCTATGACAATTAATGGATTGCAGATAAGTAAGTAAATAAGGTAGTTGGTTTTGTCAACTTTCAGCAATTGTTATGAGGGATGTTTTTTTCTATCTATTCTAAACTGCTACAAATCGTCCTATAAAATTGTTCTAACGTTTTAACATTTTACTGCTATTAAGTATCATATCCCGAATTGTTGTGAGCTGCTGTCATAAAAAAGTCTCTATGCTACTACATGCGCAAAAACAAAATTGATGGTAAAAAACATATTACTATAATAGTATGGCAAAAGAACTATTCTTAGAGGTTGCAAATCAAATTAAGGGACTTACAGATATGGGCTTTCATGGTATTATTAAATGTCCTAATATTTTGAAAATAACGCTGAGAATCTTGAAAAATTTAGAGAATTTACTCTAAACATTTGAAGACACTAACTAAGCAAAGATTATTAGTTTGAAATTACGAATTACATCATAAGTACGTTTAAAACTCACAAAATTGTAAAGTTGCATATCGAATTTAAGGACTTAACAATTTAGGTTTTCATAATATTATTAAATGTTTTAATATTCCGGGAAGAACGCTAAAAGTTCTAATAAAATTTCTAGTAATGTACTCTAAACACTGGTAGATATTAAATGACCAACAGATTACCAGTACGAAATTACTAATTCCATTGAAAACGTAGAAGAATCTTGAGTACAGAGACTGCCACCAAATACCCTAAGGTCCTATGGCAGAATTCCTTAAGGTGCCTTCATGTGGTAAACAAGGTGGTGCGTTTTATGTCAGTTTCCGTTGTCTTATTTTCCACTATGCCAAGTTACCTCATTTGCACGTCCTTGCGCCGGCCCTGCAAGTAAATTAAATTCAATATTATGCAAAAATTCATTTTGTTTACAGCACATTCTAGGTTACATATGTGAATATGGAATCTTGAACTTTCTTGATACGGAGAAATGATAAATAGAAATTAGTTAAGCATGAAACAAATATTATACAATTCATCATTGTTTTATGTATTTATTCTAAATGCAAATAATTCAATTTAAATTAAGATGTTACTTACGCATTAATTCATTATTTCCATTTACATAATTTAGTCAAGTTCCAGCTTGACTACTATTCGCAGCCAGTCTGCAAGTTGGACACTCTTCAATTATTATTGTAGCTTCTAATGCCTTTAATAATTGAAAGAGAAGGTCGTTTTCATGTTCCTGAAACTTTCTAATCTTCGTAAGGTATTAGACTAGTAATATATTAGAAGCATTTACTATCACATTAAGGGTTTATATATTATTAATGTATGTATGAAGAAGTTTCCCAAGTTAGATATTGAATGTTTTTTGTTTTGTACTTAGACTGCTCAAAATTCAAAGTGAGACACCAGAGAATTTTTAATTGGGAATTACTAGGGAGCTAGTTTGAACAGTTGCCATATGTATTAGATTGGCCTGATAGTTCTGTTCTGATCAATATAGTAATAACAGTATGAACAACATTCTTATATATTATTGGTTAATATTTGAGTCAAATAATCTGCCAAATATAACATACTGATTTGACAACTAATGTTAGTAACTGATTTTGTTAACAGTAACAAATAGTTAATGGCATGTTCGGACATTTAATTTAGTGTTTAAAAGTGTGACACCACCCTGTATTTTAATAAACATCAATAAAGCAGATTTTCTAATTTACACATACAAAAAGTTACTTTCATATTTCGCTTACGGAAAAATTCGCTAACTCGATTGGCAGAGCATTTGACCCGGAGAGCCGAGAATATGTGTGTTCGATTCCCACGCGAATTCTGAATTTTCTGTATTGGCAATAATCCACGTTGATAATACTTAATTATTCAAAGAAATTTTGCACGACTGCAATTGGTTCACAATAGCCCAACTTTATTCAGGGACGGTGCAAAGAGTTCCAAGCATGAAAACCGTGCTAGATGAAAGTGTCCTTGATGAATACTAACTTTAGTTGTAATGGATGAATAAAACGATGTTATATACGTTTGAGACTTAAAATTTACTATTGTACACTGTATTAGCTTGTTAATGAAAAATATAATTGAATCGATGAGTGGAAGAACAGTTTAAGTCCGAAACTAGTGATTTTCCAAAAACTAAACAAAATTGCATATTTACTTTATTAATAAGTTTTGGCTCTTGTTGTCAATATAAACATTGTTGCTAAGGTCATTGGTAATATTATAATTTTATTTAAAATGATCTAAATTCAAAGTCATAAAAAATAAATTCAAAAATTCTATTTGGGCTTAAACCGTTCTTCCACTAAGATTATATTTATCAAGGATTTTTATTCAAAAAAACTAAAATATGATGCTTAAACACCAAAATAGTTATCTTCTAAAAGACTATATGGTAGTAGAATTCCAAGTTTTCTTCTGTTAGATAATGCAAAATTTTCTTAATATCTTGCATTTTCTTATGATTTATTGGGACTGGCTCTAAGTAGGCTGGATTCAACCGGATTAAGGGTGGGCTTCAAGAGCTTAAATGTCGATAAATTCAAATACAGTGAGATTATCAGGCATCTCTTTGTCATACACAAATTCTTGGTGTTTACTAATATTGAAAGCTTTTTTCCTAAGAGATTTTGATGTCTTTTTGTAATATGCCGGCCACCAATTTTTGAAATCAATAATATCGATGTACTTCATAGTTTTAAAATGGTTTATTCATCCTACATTTGGCAATCATATTTTCCTCATCCTCGGGAATATAGACCCGATCATATTTCCTTACTAACTTCTTTAGTGAACCAAAGTTCCGATCAAAATAATGGTACATCTTTTAAATCGTTTTGTAGATTCCAGTGCCAAAAAAATCGAACGACAATGTTGTTTTTATTTTGGCCGGGACATCCATCGGAAAAGAAGTGTAGTTCTTGTACTTCATGTGAAGATGGTTGAGGATATAATCATTCAAGAATGTGCAAATTTCTTTGAGAGGTTTTTCTTCCTTGGCTTTCGCTATCGGACATCTTACTTTATATCTTAATCAATGAAACGCGGTTAAAATAATTACAAATTAATAAAACATCGAAGTTCAGATACCATCTAACCTAACGACACAACTTGAGTAAATGTAAAAAACCTTTCTTTCGCTCATTGCATTTACATTGACTATTTATACTGCATACTGCCGTTATCAAACTCAGTAGATAACTTTGCATATTCTAAATTAAATGGCTATTTCTGTTTAAAATACAAGTTTTTTGGACTCGAACTGTTCTTTCACTCTTCGATTCAATCGAAAGACCAAGATGTCAGCTAAACTAAACTGCTGGTGAAGTGGTAAAAGCTGTTGTGAGACAGACATTGCATGATGGCTGCAGGAAAGAGAAAAGGACGTGGATCTCCAATCACAGTCAGTTTTCAAATGATTCTTGTTGATACAAAACAGTCTAAAGTATCCCATAGATGTTTTGGACAAACTGTTATATTTTTAGTACCTTTTGTTACATTCTGAAAGCAATGATTAAATCACCGTAAGAGAACAAGGAACTTCAGTGCAACCAAACTCCGATCACCTCTTTCTACACTACTCGTCTTGGTCACGCAATTATTCTCGCTGCTCCATCATAATCTGAGCCATACGAAAACAAACAAATTCAAGCACGTGTTTAGTAAGTACCAAGATTAACTTGTGACAAACCGTTGCGAAGCTAAGAAACTGTTATGGATACATTTTTAATCACATCCTGCACCTATCTCAAACTGAAAAGACTTCTGGACTTCGAAAATTTGCACAATCGACATTTTAACATTCCATAGAAAACACGGCAAATAAACCATCTTAGAAGACTTGTCAGTAAATCTGAAGAAAGTACTTAAGCATACTAAAGTAACCGTTCCAAATAAACAACATAAACATAAGGCTAACTCTACACTAATCACTTCAATTCTAACTCAGTTGCGAAGGTAGTTTGAGTAGCTACTTGTCAAAACCACAAGAGTGGTGACTTCCACCTTTTAGAGATTGCCGAAAACTTGCTTTGATCCGCCACTGGTAGAAACAGTAAACATTGAGAAACGTCTTCCAACGTTTTGCATGAATGACTTTTCAATGCCGTCTTTTTCTTTTGGCTGATTAGGAGTACTCCTCAGATTGATGTAGTTCAATAATTTTATTTCTTGGGTATTTGAAAAATAAATACAGTTACAGTATTAACACCGACTTTAATAAATTAATAAAGGCTCAGCTATTAACTTCCAACAACACAACCTTGGAAACGTTGTAGAAAATCGGAAAATCGATTTTTCCTGAAAAAAGTAATTGCCTGCCTTTTATACTATAGAAAAATAAAAGTTAATGTTCTGTGAATAATAAAATTTATATATTTATAGGGGTTTTTGTATTCTCATTCTAAAGCAATACAATTACGATATAAAACTTTTGTTTCTCATAAATTCTACTTGATAAAATTAAATATACATGAGGTAAGTTGAAACAAACATTTCCAGGTTTCTAAAATAAAATTAAATAAGATTTTTCTTGGTCACCCTAGAAGAAACTTTAGGGTCACCAGACCCTTTAGTGGTAAACTTGAGAGAACTTAACCAGCACACAGTTATCC
Source organism: Ignelater luminosus (assembly GCA_011009095.1). Classification (NCBI taxonomy): domain Eukaryota; kingdom Metazoa; phylum Arthropoda; class Insecta; order Coleoptera; family Elateridae; genus Ignelater; species Ignelater luminosus. The sequence continues at coordinate 324,763 of VTPC01091269.1, read as the reverse complement.
CAGCGATGCGACTCCTACACACCGCAAGTCGTAAATTTTTCCATTGTCATCGTGTAAACAGAGAATTATAAAAGAACGATGATGAAGAAGAGTTAACAACAGTCATGTATTTTATTTAACAAAGAATTTTCTCGTTCGTTTTTATAACGAATTTAAAAAACTCTTTGATGTGTATTTAGAAAGAGAAATAATGTTGGTTACGCTACTGACAAAAAGTTAAATTCCTTCGAACAGTTTCTTTGTTTGGTAGTGACTCATCCACGATGCATGTTTATATTTTCTCCGCAATCTTACAGAGGTGTATATAGAGGATTCATGTCTATTCGAAAGATTCATACTCGTTTTCAAGTCAAATAAGTTCTAGTGTTCTTTAGTTTTGTTTGTTAATCCACGTCTTATCTAAAAATTGTTTTAATCGCAGACGCGAAAAAAACTGTAAATCTCGTGAAAGTTCAACGGAAGTTCTTGAGGCTTTCAAGTACTTTTTTCTTTCTCTCTCTCTCGTGCAACCTAGAGAAACGGATGGATCCTTACCGATAAGATAATGGAATATAGATTTATCCACTTCTATTAATTCAATCCTAAAAACCTGGAAAACTTGCGACTTCCTATTTTATTCACCACCTTTTGACAGGGAAAGAATCGAATTCTCTTATTAAAACTTAAAATTTAAATATGAAACGAAATTTAGTGAAAGTAGGTGATCCTCGAATTTTATTTCAAGAGAGAATTTTAGACGAGGTAATTTTTCGAAAATAAACAATGTAGAATGCGTAACCGAAATGAAGCGATCGATTTTTATAAATGAAAATTCTAATAAATCCTTTAATAACCTTCAAAGGCTGATTATCCAAAAATATTCTTTCCGACTTTTATTCTATAAGCTTCTGCATTATTAATTCTTTTTCAAATTCAGAATTTAATTTGAATGCTCGATCTTCTCGAGACCGAAAAGTAACGAAGCTGCATGTTTGTTGCACGATTCGAACCCGCGAACGCCAAGTCCCATATGTGACAGAAAAAGTGACATACGAACTGATCTAAATATTTTAACGGTTAAATGGCTTAAGCAAATGATGGATAACCGAGAAAATAGTTTTTTGATACGGATTCTAAATAAGTAAATCGACGAATTTACGTACAAATTTGGAATTTGACAGCAGCCGCTGTTTTACATGCACGCTTTGCTCCTCCTATAGTTATAGTTGTTCACGTCTTCTAGAGATTTCGTTTTCTATTAGTTCCCATGTACCGTAACAGTACTGATATTAATCCTTTGCATGCTCTTTAAAACCGCTGCATATTTATTTCGTAACGTTACATTATTTTCATTTTCTTTAGGCTTTATTTTGCTGGCGAGCAATTGAATTATTAAAATAAGATTTATAATGTTAGCGTTGTCAAAGTTTGGTATGCGTACTTTCGTTTAATACTTTATATACATAAATGTACCTATTCGTGATAAAAATTCATTTTCAACATCATACATTATTTATTAAAATTCAAAACAGCGAAACCGTATCACTTTCTTCAAATCGCAAGCGCAGCGCTCATGTCCAAATAAAAACTATGTGAAAGGTATTCTTCATGCACAAAACATGCAATAAATGTTACTATCATGAGCTCCCGTGTATTCGGGGAATTTCCTTATTTACAATTAAAATGCATATTGAATTGCTGAATGATACAACAAACCAAACATTTTGTTAGCATGTCTTACACTTCAAGATTATATCGCTACTCTGTGAACTTGTGAATTGTTCTCCAAGTTACTTAAGAGCTTACGGTTCTACCGGATCTTTATTTTTTTAGAGTTGTATAGTAGCGTATAAACGTTTTCACACGGCAGTTACACAATTTCATTTCATTTTCATTAATTTGCAAGTGATTTTAAATTGTTTGTACATCCAGCCATATTTTATTTACACATTGGCTTTATTAAAACCGGGTAATGTTTAAGGTAACGTTTATTAATTAAATTCGTGCTTTAATCTGCAATATTCGACTAATCGGTTACTACGAGAGCATCAAATTACATAAAAGTACTAAACTGAAAGGTGCGCATGGGAATCCGTTTTCATTTACACATTTGGTATTACTATTGATGTTCGAAATTTGATTTTCATATGTACCGTAGTAATTTACATTTTACAAAACTACTTTCCCAAATCGGGTTTGCGACAGATACATAAAAAATGCAAGAATTTTAATTTTGAATACATTTTTTATGTTGTTATGTACCTTCTTGTATTAAACTAATAAATATTTAAAATTCAGCTCACGCATTTTTACTGATATAAGGAGATCTAGATAGAAATCTGTTCTTAAAGCTTTAAAACGTCGAGAAATTCGCTACAACCATGTTTGACGTTAAACGACAAAAGAACTCTGCAGTAAAGCAATAGAATTAAACAAGAAACGCAACAAATAATGCTCATATAGTTGAGAATGAAATTAAATGATTTTATTTTATCTGGGATTTTATAGGGTTATCTAATAATTTTCTCTTCGAAAGTGGACATGTAAAGCAAGATCGAATCATATTTATCGGCAACATTAAAAATGTCAATTTTATTTTACTAGACATGTAACATACAGTATTGCAACGGCGTCACCAATAAAATTATATATAAAAGAAATCAAAGTGACAATTCTTACCTCTGCGAGAACAGCCCAATTAGTAGAAATGTAAACAGCCGCCTCGATATCTGGCCCACCATCGAGCTTTGTCCATCACCTGTGGTGGGACACCACAGGGCTACGTTCTGCACATTGCCATCTGCGGTGGTTTAACCTTCAGCCTCCACCTCGACACCTGCAGTGGCTCACACTCGGATTTTGCCCAGCATTAGCCTAAAATCCAACGTCGCCCTACACTATAGCACTTGCGGTGACCGAAAGCCGAGTTTTACACCACAATAAGCCAGGCTTTGCCCTCCATCTAGTCACACGCAGTCCCCCTCGATTGGCTTGCCCAAATCTGCTTTTTACCCTTCACCAAGCCACTAGCGATAGCCCAATATCGCGCCTTTTCCCTCACCAGGCTATCTGTAACGACTCGGAATCCGGTTTTACTCCACAGCAGACTGCTTGCAGTGGCTTAAAATCAGGTTTTGCTATCCAAAGTCTGGCTTTATATTACAACAGATTACTCACGTTGCGTTCCCTCGTAATCGGGTTTTGTTCTCTACCAGATCGTCTGCAGTGGCCCAAATTTGGATCATTCAATCTGCAGTAGTACACTGTAAAGTCTTTATATTTTGTGTAAACGGCCGCACATGGTGGCATACTTGTGATAACACCCATGCATTATTGCATGGCTACCATACCAAGCATTATACGTACTATTTTCCTACTTACAGTTTTGATATTAATCACTCTTCTTACTAATTTAAACAGACTTGGGAAAAATAAAAATAATAAAGACAATAATTATATGTAATGCAACAATTGAAGAATACGATTCCATATTTCGCTCTGAAAATTTTCTAAATAATTGACAACACGTAACAACGAAGTCCTCAAGTATAGATTCGATACGTTCTGGAATAAATTGAAGACTAGAACAAGAGTTTATGGTAGTTCCCAACTAGTATGGCTGCTAGCAATATAGATCTGTCGCGAACGGTGACGGCTACTATAATATCAACCATGGGGCAGTGTTCTCTTCAAAGGTAACAATATAATACCCTACCTTTTCTTAAAGGTAGATAATTTTGTGTTTTAAATTTTTAATAATTTCAGTTTTTAACTATAGTTTATGATTGACCCATTAGTGGAACATCAGTTTTTTTTCTGAGGAATGCATATCTTGTTATAATTTTGTAGCTCTTGAATGAGAATTAAAGACGTCGGGTTTGAAACTAGCTCGATCCTTTAATTTTTTCCATGTTATTTATTAAAATTATTAAATTCTGACGGATTTTTCTAAATAAAATTTTAATTCAATTAAGTTTCTGTTAAAAAATGAAAATATTCAAATAGTCGATTAAAACTACAAAGTTTTTAGTAACAACGAGAGAATATCATATGTAGATGCATACCATTCTATGGTAATTTCTTATTTTTTGTCTTAGAGAAACTTAATAATTTACATTTTTAAAATTAGTCTTAAATTTTCGTATTGAGCTAAATTCGTTGAAAGCGTTACAGATTTTTATTCGTATGGTGAATGTAACTGATAATTTATTCTTAAACATTTGCTTATATTACTGTCGAGGCAGTTTAATACAAATTCTTTGAAAAATTGGAAAATGGGCGATTCATTATACAAATTATCTTTTTTATACTATACAATTGGAGATCGCATAATCAAGAATCCTATACTATTAGAAAATCTTATAATAATATAGGGTGATCCTGAAATAGACCAACTCTGAAATTAACTTAATCTTATTATAAGAATGAAAAAAGTTTCTATAAATACGTATATGTTATAAACGGTTCCATTTCCAAAATACAATCTGTCAAAGTATAATTTACAATTTCTTGTTTTTTTTTCAATAGAGAGTTTGAGCACACTTTGCGATATACGGTAACGTCATTTTGCGACAACTACGCATGCTCAGAACATTGCCGTAACGCTAAAGTTTATCGGAGCCCGCTATTTTCTTGCAAATAAGGAAGCAAATACCCTATACGGTAATTCGGTTTGTAAGTTGTGGCGGAGATTAGGAAGGCAAACAGATTTTCTTCTAGAATGCATTTCCACCAGCGATAGGTATTTAAAAAGATGTTCAACTTTGGTATCCTATATCTCGAAAGAGTGCATTTTGGGACATACATTTATTCAAACATTTTTCACTTTTATAACGAGTTTAAGCTAATTCCAAAGTTTGACCAACTATTTCAGAACCACCCTGTATAACTGAATATTTCACGAGGAAAACGCAATACTTTGGGAAGTGATAGAACGTGAAGAGATAAGTGCACTCCGCTATAAACTTATATCCGAAGACGCTTAGTCTTCGAGATACAGGGTGTTAAAGTTTCACAAGAAAATGTTTGTTTCTTTAATATCTCAATAACAACGTGAACTATTCAATTGAGATTTTCTACACGGTTATTACTACAATAGATCTACCTTCTTCTAATATTTATAAGTGATCTTTGTATCATGGGCGGAGACTTAGGGAGGGGGAGTCATACTTCTGCAAACAAACAACAACAATTTAGCAAAGAAAGTTGCTCTTATCTTTTTCTCGTAAAACGCACCGTTTTTGAGTAAAATATTATTTTGAATGTCCTGTATACGGGGTGTTTCTGAGATGTTTGTAGAAAATACTACGAATGATTTTACAGCCCAAACAAAGTCCAGAAGCTTATGTGGACTTGCTTTTTGGAAGCCAACTGACCTACAAAAAATCTTTAAGTCGACAAAAAGAAGTTTCTCACTTTTATTTATGTTCTTGGAAATTCTTGCCTTTATAACAATTTATTTGAATCGTACTGGGAACACTCCCAGATCTGTTTAACCAGAAAACTTTGTTTGGAATATTTTTGTAAGTTGACATACTTTTATTTAACTTTGTTTTTATTCTAATAGATGAAGCAATTTAATGGTTGTTCCTAACTTCAAAAATAATTGCATTGATGTTTCTACCAATCAGCTCGTGTTTAGACAGAAAACTTTCGCATAACTGAAACTCAGTGAAGTAGTATTCTTTTTCTAATGCCAGTATTTTTGTTTGCCAAATAAAATATATTTACTGAATTAAATGAGCTAACTATAGCTAAATTCCTAACAAATTAAGTTGCCCTATTCAATAAATTGTATTTCTATAACAATTCGCCGCCTATTTCTTACATACAGGAATATGAATAATGAGTATTTCTAAAAAAGTTCTTACCACGATAGAATTATCAAATATCTCAAACTCATCAATTGGCCTGTTACACACAACTTACTTTGATCAATAGCAAACTTATGAACAGTCTAAGCCCTAAGCCGTCTTAGAACAAACCATCACAATGCAATGTATATTAAAAAAATTTATTTCAATGAAAACCCTAATAGAAACGGGTCTGAAACTTTAGATAGTACATAGATCTGTACTAAAGTCGTGATAATGTTTATGATATCACTTAAGGTAGAAAAAAATATTTATTAGCTTCTATAGCTGCAATAATGCATAAATCAGCTAAACTCAATTTTAAATATTAACAGATTTAGGAAATCTCGCTTTGTTAGATTAGAAATTATGAATGTAAACACACAGATTAGCAGTTTAATCTCATATGTTACCCCACGGGTACAAAATAATTGATGCTGCAGGATTCTTCCTTCATTACGCTATTTCGAATATTTTCAGAAGAAATAACGGATAATTTTAAAAGTCACAAAACAAGAATATTATACAATTAGTCAAGATTTTAATTTATATTTAAAAACACTATCAAAGTAATTATTTTAATTCCATATATTGTGAACAGAACTTTAAAAATCGCTGAAGAAGAAAACTCCCTTTATAATTTATTTATATTCAGAAACGCAAAACTGAAAACCAGTTGCTACTTTCCGTATAAAAGAAATATATTTTTTGTGAGAATATAAAAATATTTCCTGTCACTGAAAGTTACTACTATGTTCTCCGATTCGGCGTAGAAATTCAATAAACTAGCAGGATTATTTCAAACCTGTAGTTTTTCAAGAATTTTAAAGTGTTCTTTTCGTATTTTTACAGCAACAACGTTTTTATACATTAACAAATATTAATATAATTTAAACAATAAAATATTTTAGGAAAATATTAATTAAGAATTATATACAGTGCAGTTTGTAAGATTTTACAATTTCAACCCATTAACTTTTATTTTCTTCGAAATTATCATTCCAAAACTATTTTGCAATTAAGAGGTTAATCTTAATCTTAATACTTGAATAATTTTCACTCTACAAAACTAGAAGCAAAAGGAGAAATACAGAAAAATGCAACTTGCGAAATTAAAACTCCTAACAAACTTATACGTAATTACAAGCCTACTAATGTGATTTCAGAGCGAGTTTAACTGAAACCACTTTTCAATTTTAACCACTATTTTTCATCTTCGCTATCAGTTTTATCAAGTAGAAGTTAATGAACTGAAAGTTTCTAAATGAAAGTTTATTACAAAATAGAGTTTAAGGTGATACTACCCGAAACACAAAAGTTAACAGGGGGTACAAATTTTAATGCGTAAAACCGTATGATTCGTCTTAATTAAAACGAAGCGAAGTTTTTTATTGAACGCCTGGTTTGCCGTATGACACAATACTAGGTAGGCTTTCAGTTCAGGTATGACTTATGCAAAGTGATATCCCGTTAGCCGAGTGCGGGAAGAGCGCTGGCCATGCCGGGGTGCTGCTGGCTACTTTTAGCAGGTCCTAATTGCTTCACATCTGACGAAACAACGAAAGTCGACGTTGACAATGAAGGCCACAGTGACGGTCCAGCCAACATTGCAACCGCGACGGGGATCTACCATCTTTTGGGTGGTTTTTCAACAGTCCCACCACCACTTCAACAGTTGTGACGGGCCAATAATGGGATAGAGGTTGCAATTTTGTGTCAAGCTGGGTATTTTATACTTCGGTGACCCGTGTAGCATACTATTGTAATGATTTTTAGGTCTAATCTTTCTTTAACATAAATTGTATACTTTAAACTCCAATATTTCATAGAAAATGCTTGAATATTGAATGATTAATTATCTCAGAGTTTATATTGTATAATTCTTTTTTTAATTTAATATTTAACAATCTTTTTCTACCATATAATAATTTTTTTATTCTAGATTAATCTATTTCAATTTACAGAAATTCTTCTTACTGTAGAAATTACTTTCAAGTTAATTACCCCACAACTTTTTTCCTCTCCATACAGCACTAGATATTCCCCTGCTTGATTACACTCAAGAATCACTACAACACTGAACAATCAGCATGCAACCTATATAACTCTCAGTTTTGAGCCAAATCCAGTTAAATGTAATCAAATGGTAAGTAAGGTTGTATTCCTGGTGTTATTATATCCAATTTGTTAGAGATATATTTTTACACCAACCAATATCCACATCCAAACAAATTATATATTAGTATTGAATATATGTAAGCCTTGCAATAAGCTGATGCTCTTCTTTTATCAAGAATAATTTTATACCCAGAATTTCTACTGTTTGCGAACGATATTATAAATTGAGGCAAGCTTTTCAAATTTATTTGCCAAATTGCATTATACTTTCACAATTCTAATCGTATTTCAGATGTCAACTTCAATTTTTTTGTCAGATTATCAGATTTTTCTTATCAATTTTACAATCTGTATCTACTATACAATTTCATTATAACATGATTAATTAATAATAATTTTTGTAATTTTCAAATATTTTTAACAATTCCTCTTTGAATCATGTTTTTATCTCTTGACTTTAATTGTTACATTCTTTAAATAAATATCATGTAATTTCTAACATAAACATTGCATATTTATGCATATGATGTATTTATAACAAGTAAAACTTTCTATTATTTAATGAATTTTTTATTTAATATATACAGATGATTATTAATTCGATGTAGTATCTTCAAGCACTACACTATAGTATTCAGATAGGTCTAATAGAAGGTAATATGAAATCGTCTACATATTATACAGACAATATTTCATAATTTATTCTTGTATAAATCAGTTTTTGTCAACTTTTGCTGGAGACAATGGGCCAAAGGACATATTAAAAGATTTATCAGTCGCTAACAATGCGTGCCAAAAATGTATATAATAGTGAGCTGCAATGTTGACCCAAAATGACTACAATCATCGCCAAAATAGAACGTCTTCTTCTAAATCGGGATTTCTGACTGCTCGCGGCCTACCTCTATTTAAATTATGAATTGGCATAATATTTTCAGATTCTCTAAGCCTTTGGTGTGCATTTCGAATAACGTTATGACTTGGATGGCGTCTATTTGGAAAACGTTCTGCATACAGTCTGGCAGCTTCCTTGTAATTTCCATTACATTGCCCAAGAAACAGAATCATGTCGGTATACTCATGGATTGCATACTCCATGACAAAACTAGAGAAAAACTAAACTATAAAACTGGAATACAAAAATTAGAATTAATACATACCAGAAAAAAACGGGAACTGCAAGTCAGTAAACAGAAACAGAACGGAATAAAAATTTTAACAAAAACAAAAAGTCAACAAACAACAATAATACAAACAACGGAAACGGAATAGAAAATAATTAAGGAAAAACTCAACACCAAACTGCAAATGTGCAAGAATAGCTCAAATTCCAAAATGTTTGTCTAACGCCAGCTAACCACAAATGTCAAAATGTAACAGATGAATTATGATGTAAACAACTGTTTAGATTCATTCAAGTAAACAGTGTTTGCGTGGTTGCCACATCTGTTTTTACTAAATCTCTACAAAGAAAACGTTAATAGTTAATGCATTCATAGTGGTAATTTTTTCTTCTAATAAGTTCACCTATTGAATGGATAAATGTTCCGGTAGATCTAATTGCCCGATGTCTTGTAATTTAATGTTAAATGTGTTAACTTCTTCATCGTCGTACAAGAAAACGAAGCGACTAGGGAAAATTCTGGTTGCAGATTTGAGTTCAGGCCTCATAAAGGAAGACGTCTACCTGAAGCTTTTAATGCAATTTAGAGACACCCTGTATAATGCGATTTATTTTTTCACATCTCCATTATTGTGTACCTTTACTTATCTTGTTTTTGTTCTTTTTCTGTTTGTTGTTGTATTTCTCTCCTTATTTCCTCTCTTATTCTTTCTCTTTCAGCTTCAGGTTATTAGTGAATATGGCTCGATTTTGGCCTGCAATTCTTTGTCCAACAAAATAACTTACTACTATTGTTATTATTATGGTTGTTATTGTTATTATTTAATGTGCCGTACAGAATTGACTCTTGCTAAGTAAACGATATAACGTAGAATGTCAGGGTTGAGATGCGTGTAATAAAAGTTAACGAAAGTTAATTGCTCAGAAATTGTACTTATTCTTATTTTAGAATTGCTCCAATTCCTACTTATCTTTTGGCATTTGGCCGCAATAGTTCCTGACCTAACCTAAGCAATTTTCTTCTTTCAAGGGTATAGAATTTACAAATACAAAAGAATATGCAAATCCAGAAAATCTTGAATAAGATTTTTCAACATAAGGACAATAACTTTGCCTGTTTTGTTAGACTGTTTTGGCCATTCACCCACCACGATCTTGTCTACCCCATCATCATCGTATCATTTCTCTGATTTACAAGAAGTTCAAGTTAAAAATCCATTTTTTATTTTTAGCCATTTTTACCTTATGAACTTGACGATAACTTTTGTGAACACCCTGTACAGTTTAAGTTTTATCGGACTAAATTAAATTGGCAACTTTTGTGTTTCTAAGAAATTGAAGATATTCAAGTTAAAATGCAATTTAACTGGGAATTCTGTCTTAAAGGGGCTCCTGTAGAGCCTTGGATTTCAAGTGCCACTATAATTCGGTTTTTATTCACTATTACAAAAGACGGGTGTAAACAAAACAAACGTTATTTACTGTGATTCAATAATCATTATGTGTAATTAACAGTCACTATAAAAATATCAGTCACATAAATGTATTGATTGTTCATTCTGTAATAGAAGATAATTAACGCCATTAGGGTCTGGTTGTGTATTGATGGAAAATAGGTAGGTAATTATGTAAAAAATATTATTTTGACTTGATTTATTTTTATAATTCTGTTTGGTAATATATATTTGTTTTTCTACTTATTAGTTACTACTAAAGCTGGGATCTTAAAGAAAATGCATATTTTTGCATATTCCACCTGTCTTTTGCACATGTTAAAACCATGCGCATACAAATAAATTTAATTTTTAATCTTGTTCGTTGCAAATCATCTTCGTTTTACAACTTTTAATGTGATAGTTAGATTATTGTTCCTAAGTATTGATTTTTACTGAAAATGTCTACCTATATATTTGCGTACATTAGCTGTACACTTGTTTTCTTTGTTAGAAAGTATTGATTTTTATGTATTGTTGCATATTTTTGACATCTTTTGGCATATTTCTTTCATTAAGATTGAGAAGATTAAGACTTCAAGAATTGGACTTAAGAAGGACGATTTCCGACTTAAAGCCATGACTGAATTATTTCTCATTGGAATGTTTTTATTCTTTCAAAAACTTCACTTTGGGAACATTTCTTAAGATTGGCGAATCTATTTTATAATTTTTCTGCTGAAATAGAGAAATCTGTTGTTGAAACGTCATTGAGAGATGTACAGTAAGCTCTGCTATAAGTACACAAATAAAACAAGAAGGAACATGGACCTGGTCTACCTGCACATTCTAAGTTATTGATTTACGGCTTTAATCTTAAACGAAGAAGTTGCCTTTATTTTGACAATTATTCTTTGTTAAATCAGGAAGTACCATAGAACCTATATTTTGCTGCCTTCATTACAAAATAACGGAAAATTAACGAAATCACTGGTATTCTCAAGTAAACTTAGCTGTAAACTATGCACGTTTTCTTGTGAATTTCTTAAAATATGCATTTAATTTTAAAAACTTTTGAACATATGCATAAACTTACTGTATATGTATCATACATAAAAACATGTAAATATGCTCAGCTTATTTATTCATGCGACATTCATTTCACAACACAAGCTTGATTTTGCAGATAACTAATTAATTCTATTGTATATAATTAGCAAAATATTTTAATGACGAGTATTCTAAAAACTGTTTATCGATTCTTTATTACAATACTAATGAATAATCTATAAAATGCATAATTTATTTTAATCTTTTTAAGAACGCTGGATATTAAGAAACGTTTACTTAAAACAACTGCAGGAATATTTAGATTTAGTTAACCTATATTTTGTTTAATCCAGTAATTATTCTTAACTCTCCATTTCGTTAGTCGCTCTATAACATACGGTTACTACTTACTAATATGGTTAACGTTAATTATTAGCTTTCTTTGTTCTGTGTTAACTTCACGATTTCGCAATACCGTATATAATATCACTAAAGGATTTTTAAATAAATATTAGGTATTCTATTTTTGTTTTATTTCTAAACAAAAGATGCATGGTTACCTTATAGTATATTAATGTAGGATTTGTTTGACGATCGTTTATGTAAATTGACATATAAATCATGATTTCTTAAAATTTTCTTGAATAAAGTTTTCCAGCGTGACAAATATGCAGTTGCTTTTCCTTATTTGTTGGTAATAAAATTCGATTTATCTATTCTAATGACCTTTCTTTTGTTATTACATAATTAAAACCTGTAACTCAAAAAGATAATAATAAAGTGTAAGTTATATTATTATGGAATATTCTTATTGTATAATAATTACAAAGCAGATTCAATGATTTTAAGGTTTTGAGAGTCGGTATTGTAGAAATGAAAGATAAATGTAGTATATCTTAGGAAATCTAATAAGAATAATTGAAACTAATGACCTTTTAAGCTGTTAAATTATTAATTAATTTGAAATCTGAGGAAAAAGATTAAATTACCTATTTTTTCTCTTTCCTGTAATTTCCTGAGACTCCATGTTTACATAATAAAATACAATAAAACACAATATTTTACTTGATGTAACCTCAATTTATTACACAGGCAACCAGCGAACTTAATCCAAGGAGTCAACCAAAAACACCTAATAGAACATAATCATCCTATAACCACAAGCAAGCACATTACATTTTTATATTTCTTGCCATAATAAACACAAGCTAGATATTTCAGGAACAGTTGAAATGGACAAACACGAAGTGCCTTTAATTGATTGATCTTATAAAGCCGCCGTTGCTACAAGTATTAGTTGAAGACTGAACATCGGTTTTCTATCAGACACAAAGAAAATCGCAACGGAGCACTAAACTTTGTTAAAGCTTGATACCGTACTGTTCGAAATATGTATCCCGTAATAATAGCTTTCTTAGAAGACGACAAGAGAATACAGACTGCTCTGAGGAGTATCTTTAAAATTACTTATAGGTATGTCCCTTTTTGTTTGAAATTCTATAAAGATAATAAGCATATCGTGCCATAATCTCTCCAAACGCTTCTTCAAATTACTGTAGTGCAGCTTGAAGAGTATGTAATAACCTACCTATGCTTGCATTATCATGTAGAATACTTTTTCCAGTAAACTAGAATGTTTCTAACAAAAATAGTAGGTACTATATAGATAAAATTCTTCTAATGAAAATTCTGTATATTGAATATTTTCTTTCGCCTTATTCATTATTGAATTCAACAATTTCGCAGTAAAGGAAATTAGGGCATTATTTCATTATTTTTTGTGATTTCAGCAAACTTCTAGGTTTGTCCCGATACAATTAAAGAGATGGAATTTTTACTTTTATAGAATTTCTAAAGTTACTGTACAACAGATCGTTACACTGAAAAAATATTTAATGTGAGATGTCACTGTTTGGGAAACACCCGGTATAGCTCAGTTTAATAACTATTTAATGTTTCCCTATCTATGTATCACTCGGGACGTCGTTTAAACCTTTCAAATTATCTCGATTGCTTGGTTAGTTCTCGATAGAAATCCGAAACAGTCTACACAGACTAATTCATTGGTTGATTTATACATAACTTTTCAACTTCTCGAATAGAATTGATTTGCAACGAAGGACTAGACGTGATTTAATCTTTTAATTAATCTCATTTTTAATTTGGCCCTGATAATGTGTTAAAGCGATTTTTTTATTTCAACTGCTGTTCTATTTCTATATTGATTTTTTGATTTTAGGATATTATTTCAATCAGAGACGGCCTTACATAAACAGCAAGCAAGTGAGCAACTACACTCATTAACAAAACAAGCATTCAAGACTTAAATTTTAAATCTGTTGCTAAAAATTAAAAATTGATTTTTTAAATGCAATAGAATGAAATAGAGTAGGGGCACAGTAAAATGAACGAAATAAAAAGTTTATTACAAAAACCACAAATTAAATAAGATTTGTGATTTTGATTTATTAAAAATCTGAAAATTGAAATTTTTATTAAATTGGAAGTATTAGTTATTAATAATAATAATAAATCATTGATGAATTAATGATTGTTTAGAGTGCAGGAATTCAACTGGTCTAATAAAGTGTTAAATAACACATTCTTTACGATGTTAGTAGCTAAGAATAAAGAAAAATAATTACAAAATAAAGGAAATATGATCTGCAATTTATTAATAAAGTTTATTCATACGTTCACACCAACAACATCAAAAATAAAAAACATTCAGTAGCTAACAACATAAATAATAATAAACTACTGGAAATAGCCTTGTTGGAGTTCATCATCGTGCAGTTCATTAACAAAGACATTTAAGATTTCTGTATATCTTTCAGCAGTGACAGTATCATGAAAAATATAGGACCAATAACCCTTCTGCGAAACACTGCTATTGAAACGCCCACTTTGATGGGATGGAAAACAATGAGAATTTCCAGCACTTTATATTCTAGAATTCTGCGAATTTACGTGTTTAGATAAATAGAACCAGACCTCATCGGAGTAAAAAGACAAATCCAATAAATCGTCGTTCATATTGTTCTGAAACCATGTACAATATTCTCTTCGACTACCATAATCTGCTGGTGTAAGTTCTTCCGCAGTCGTTATTTTGTAAAGATATAACTTCGGTTGTTTTTAACAATTTTTTGGCAAGTACTTAAAGGGATATGCCTTTTCTTCGATTACTTGTCTCACTTCTTTGACAGCTTCAGCACTCACAGCAGGTCTTCCTGAAGATTTACCCTTCCCAACAGATCCCGTTCTAGTAAATCGACTAACTACATCTTCAATGTGAGAAACTAAAACGTTATCCGGAACATTAACATCGGAAATCGGATTCTAAATTCATTTTTGCAAGCTTGAATAGAACATGTTCAATTTCCCTCGTGAACTACACCATTCCAATAATAAGACATAACGATAAACGTGTCTTGTTGAACAGTATAGACCTTTGTTTACAATGGTGCTGAAAATAAATTTCATTAATATTTTTTAACGTTTACAGTATGTAAGAGTCTTACTATAATTACGCAGACACAGCACAAAAACAACTCTATTTTTGAAAAAAAACTTTTTCGTACTATAAGCGCAATTAGAGAGAAAAAATGTGGAGCAATACAACAAATTTCGGCACAAGATTAACCAAATTGCTAAATGCAAGACAATGGCATTTGCAATTGATAAACGACAAAAAACAAACACGTATTAGTTGTTGAAATAAATCAACACTTTGTATATTAATGTAAATAGCAAGCTATACTATAAATAGGTAAACACATCTAAAGTCGTCCGGTTCCAGTAGCCCACGCCTAATGAATTATTGCTTACAAATAAATTATGGTAACTGAAATAACTGCAATTTTTAGTTCTGTGTTAACTACCGTCCTTAGTTCTAAGTATTATGTTACAGTCATTCCAGAAAATAAAAATTATTAGTCTTTAGTTACTTCCAGGACGTAATTATGCTAAGATGAATACCACAGTACTTTTTCATAAAAGAGCAACTTCTGCATTCACATTTTTGTAAACATCTTCGTAAAAATCTTAGTTAACTCAAAGCAGTACGAAACTTGCTGGAAAGATTTCTGCAAATGGTTAAGGAAAACGGCGATACAATTTATTGTTTTTCAAAATATTCGCCCTTAGCATCAATACACTTTTGTATACGCTCAAACTAATTTTCGAAGCATTTTTTCCAATCTAAAGCTGGTACCTCAGAAACCAGTTGCCTAAATGCTTCAACGGCTCCTTCGGGCGAAGAATAAGGCTCACCACGCATCTTGTTTCTGATTGTCTGGAACAGAAAGAAGTCGTTTGGTACTAGATCAGACGAATACGGACAATGCGACATCAATTTCACTTTTTCACTCGTTAAAAAGTCGACAGTTTGTGAAGCTGTATGGGCACGTGCATTGTCATGGTGAAGAAGGATTTTTTAATTTCACCGATCACTTGGCAAAACAAATTGTTGTGTACCAATCAGCGTTTACAGTTCTTCGATTCTCTAAAGCTATAGTTGCCACGTGTCCAGAAATATGGAAGAAACAAGTGATCTTGAAACATCCAAACAGTGCATGGTTGTTTATTTTACGGCTCGTGTGAGTGATTCAACTTTCGTCACCAGTAACAATGTTGTACACTAAATTTGAACTACCTCGACTGAATTTCTTCAGCATTTCTTTGCCCCAATTCACACGTCAATTCATGTCAATGCTCAAGGTGAGCCCTATTTCATGGTAACAACAACAGACGTGGATGGACGACCTTCACGAAATTCATCACTAAAAAAAGAACGTCCACGCTGGAACTCAGCAAACCAGTTATAAACAGTTCTGTTCGATGGAGCTTCCTCACCAAAAGCTGAATTAACCTGTTCGATGCATTTTTTGGGTGTTAAGTTGCCTTGAAAATCGTGAAAAATCATTGCTCGAAGATGTTCACGCGAGAGTTCCATTTTTTCACAAAATTACTTTTTTAAAGGGCTATGTAAACAGAACTGGTTAGCTTATAGGTTCAGTAGTAAAGGTTTATCGAAGCACTGTATGCTCATGAAAGCAAAGCTTGGTTGGACTCTACCTGACCCCACACTATGGATAATTGCAACATTAATTTAAACGTAGTCACTGTCCTTAATGCCAATGTACCAAAGGACAGATTTGATGTAAGAAATTACTGGGATCTGGAGGTTACTGGAATTAAAACCAAAATAAGATCAATCTCAGGATAATTCTAAACAACATTTTGTAGAAAATTTGGTTTGTTTTAAAGACAGTCGTTGAGGTTGCATGACTATGGCAATCACCTCGGGTCTGTTTGGAAGATAATTACGATTGTGCCTTTTCACATTGAGATCGCTAATTTCTCGTTTATCGGAAAATAATGATCTGATGAAGTACGATGAGAAAATTCGCGATTGCATCAATAACGGGCTCGCAGAAATGGTCAGCGATGAAAGTTCTATCAATTAACGAACATTCTACCTGCCATGCAAGATCATTATTCGCATCAATTTCTATGATATAAATAGCCTGGAAGTGTTCCTAAAGATCTACCACCTTTTCAGAAGAACTTTAAAAACTAAATATTAAAAAGTACTAGGTAACCGCCATGTTGCCATTTAAAGTGTCGATGACGTCATCACTTTCCCTAAGATGGTCGAAAAATTACAATGACCAGTTTAACAGCTGGAGTGTAATTTAAATTGCTGTGCATGTTGCAGCGATTTTTTGAAAAATTCTTATTAACGATTTTATCTCCATTATTTGATTTAAAAGGACCGTGCTGTATGTATTTTAAATCGGTGCGAATTCTACTTTTTTAACAATAAAATGTATTCTTTGCAATGTCTGTAAATAAATTGAGAGTAATATTTAGTCCACACAAACGGTTTTCGTTTTTATGGCTTTAAGTCTAACGTAAGTGACAAGTAATAAATGAAAGAAAAGAGGTTGTAATGTTATAACAGCGTCTCTGACGGCAGGTAGTCACCACAACAATGCTGGTGACGGATAACCAGTTCCTTAGGGCTCTTACTGCTGTTTACAAATATTATTTGGGGTATTAATTACAACTTAAAAGGACCACAAAAAAGGAAACGTTTATGCGAACTATAACCGTGGGGTCTTTTTATTTTATCGATGGCAATATCCATATCGTTTGATTTTACGTATAAGTTAGAAGGAATTAAGAAAACAAATTTTCGTTTTTAGTTTCTCCGGTTCCAAAATCAAGTTATCATTGAAAATGGACCCTTGCACCCTTGTAAACTGTATACATTACTTGCATTTGACAGAAAAAAATCTCACTGTGTTAGAAATAAACTGGTTTTGAAATGTTCGAGTGGGAATGGAAACGAAGCTTTACTTTTATCAACTCTCACCCTAACTAGTTTTATTGACAGCCCTATTGATTCTTTTTTACACTACCGGGGTACCCTACTTTTTTCTAAAAAGTGCATTAGTAAATGCAGTTTTGTATGAAGAATATAATTTCAATCAGTTCATTATAATTGTAAAAGCTGATGAAATTTCAAACAATATAAAACTATCAGCTTTTGTTTTGTAAGTCATTTCCGATTGGCTTTAATTATTTAATGTTTTAAATCAGAATTTACCACAAATTATCAAATTTGTAAGCGATAACCAAGGTTAGTAACCGTAGTGGGAAAATAAATTAGAAAGTCACTCATTCATATCTTTTGATAATATTTCTTTTATAAACGAATCGTTCAACGTGATTCGCTCGAAACACCAATATATCTAACGCCGCCGCGCCGGTCCTAGTGATAATTCATACGTTTGTATTATCTAGTCATAATGCATAAAAAGGTGCTTACCTAGAGGTAGGGGGCAACATGCACACGACATCACAGCTGCACATTCCGAGGGGAAATAAGGAAAAGATTCAAATAAATAACTAATTTTTGCAATGTTGCATTTGTGCAGGAATGAACGAATTATACTATTTAGGTTGATCAGCCGACGTGAAATTTAAAATTCAAGCTACATTCATCTCGCTTCAATCTTTTACGTCTCATAAGTGACACACATCTGTATGCTTTTTCCAAAATGATATCAGAGGTTACAAAAATACGTGGTTAACAAAAATGTATTTTATGAAAAACAAAAAGTGAAAACAATGTATTCCTGGTGGGAATGTAGAGCGTTGGTTAAGTTTAAAATTACAACCCTGTTAATTAGAAAGAACACTTACATACACATGCACCTATGCTAGCATACAAATGCAATTCTAAACTGTAGTTCATTTTTAAACTATAGAATTTAAAGAAGGCTTTGTCTTCTTTTATTGTTACAGTGCTAAAAAAAACTAGGTTGATCATGTTATAATAATTTCAAGTAATACATTTTTCTCATAAAATTCCAAATAATAATCAAATTACTGTAGATGGTAATTAAGAATAAAGTAATAACAGAATATTTGAACCTATATATATGATAGGGACATAGCTTAACTGCAGACTCCTGGGAAAAAAAGATTTGGGCCCCACATATCTGCTATTTAATATGCGTTTCCCAGCTCACAGGCTGGCCGAATGAAAAATCTTATCACATACCGTTTGCAGTTCCAATGATATGGAGAAAGCCAAAGGACCATTTTCCAGCCTGCTACTAAAAATGCTGGCATATCTAATAAATCAAAATGTAAAATAAAATCTCCAAACCTCCCTTCAGCTATAAGCCCTGCGTTGCACAATACTACAGACCTTCCTATACCATCCCCACCAGATTCGATCCCGATCCTACTACATGACTTCGAGGGCCAGGAAAACAGGGACACGGACTCTGACTTTGTGACACATCTAAATGTGTCAAGAAATCAAGCAAAACTTTTAGCTTCAAGGCTCAAAGGATGAAATTTATTAGACAATGGCACAAGAATATGCACATTCCATAGTTGACATCAAGGACTGCAACGTTTATTTTCAAAACAAGATGACCTGGAATTCTGTAATGAGGCCAATGAGCCAGCATCACAATCCAGCAGAGTGACCTCCTAGAAAACGAGCCTTAAAGTTGTTCTCTTTCATAATGGAAATAAAAATCTTTCTATTCCCAGTGCTCATGCTGTTTACATGAAGGAGTCCTATGAAATCATGAAGTTACTACTAGATAAAACAGTACCAGGAATTTGTTTGGAGTTGGGTTTACAGGAGTACACAAGATTTTGCTGTTTTTGTGTGAGAGTTGGGGTAGAAGGGACAGAAAAAAATCATTATATTAAAAAGCAATGACCAGAAAGAAGTAATCATCTGAAATTAAGAATGTCATTTGTGAGCCTCTCCTTAACTCAAAAAAAATTCTGCTACCATCTCTTCACATCAAGTTGGGATTAATTAAAAACTTCGAAAAGACGATGAACAAAGATGGTGGCGGTTTCCTTTATTTCAAAAACAAATTTCCAAGACTAGGAAATTAATGAAAGATGCTAGTTTCGACAATCAATTAGATGAAAAAAAGGCACCTGCTTGGCAGTCCTTCAAAACTGTGGTGACAAACTTCCTTGGTAATACAAAACTGAAAACTATGAACACTGGTTGATAATTCTTTATTATTCCATAAAAAATTAAAATTTCTGAAATTTCAAACTCAAAAACCGTATGTGCTGGAAATATTTAGAAAACAGAAAAGCAGCAGGAAAAGTTCTATAAGAATCACCCTCCTTAGTCCATGTAACATTCAAAAAGTTCATTTTTGTATATCAGTGTTATTGTTCCATCCAATATGATTAAGATATTTGTTTAGTCCAAGACAGCAAGCTTGTGTATTACTCAATTATTGCTCAATGTGATGTGGGCGCCAGATCTCTTTAGCCCAGGGGCGTTCAGTTTGATAAGAGGACCCTGCATAAATCAAGTAGAAATCTTGAAGATGAGAAGAAAATTTAGATTGAGATAATATTTTTTATAGAAGTGCTGCTGAACGATTCCATATTTCCACTTCTGATGGAGATATCGTCTAGACGAGTTTAAGTAAAATTCATATTAATATACATATTAAAAATCTCGAATTTATAGCATGTGTTTCCGAGACATTGGGCCGATTAATCCATCGATTAAAATAGATATCTACTAACTTCCATGGCAACTATTAGCGATTTCCACCTTAAGCTAAAAGATTGCATAAGGATATCTTTCTCATTTTTTACTAGACGTTTTTTAAATTTAATAGAACGCTCAAAATACGACCAGTTGAAAGAAAAAAAAATGTAAAATGAAACCTTTACACTATATTTCTGTGGCTAAGCGAAACACCCTGTATATGATACATTGAAACAATCTAGAGTATGTAAATATATAAGAGTTATCGAATTAAAAATAAATATACGAATAATACGTATGTATACAAGCTTTATCTTTGTTTGGGTAATGATTTCGTTGGCTTAACTTCAATAAAACAAATGGAATGTTTAATACAGTTTGTTGCAATAAACAACGGAAATGATTGGTATGTTAAACAAGGCAACAAAAGATTTATTAATCATTAAAAACAGCTATCGGCGTATAAAATGTAACCTTTTTAGATAAACATGTACAAAGATATAAACAGTTTAGACGTAAAGTATGTGAGTGATAAACAGTACTTAAATAATAATGTGATGCAAAAAAAGTAACAATTTTGAATAAGATTGATTAGTTATAAACAGAAAATTTGGTGGAATCGGCCGGTTTTGCAAGATCGTATCCAACCACGTTGATGGAACTAACCTCTGTGCCATCTATTGAAGAAATATTTAACGTCAACAATAATTAGTGATTTCCATCATCCAATACATTATCTGAGTTTCAAGTAAAATTTAATTTTTTTTATTAATTTAAATGGTTATGTTATGAGATCTAATAAAAATTATACATGCATTAGGGTTTAAATTTTCCAATGTTGCTTACAGCTAAATTCATATTATGACCCCAATACTCAATTGCCCCAGATACCTACCTAATATTTGTAATATTATATAGTTACAGTATTGGAACGGCTTAAAATTTTTGAACAGCAGAGATAGTAGATTCTACGAAATACTAGCGATTCGGAGAACGTCTTGGTAAAACACAAAAAGTAGTTATTATACCCGTCCTTGCTTTAATTAGTCTTTACCGATCATTTAGTCGTTAATACACTAAAATCGAGTAACAAGGACGTGTAATATTCATGTCTGGTAAGAATAAAGAATTTTTGTTAATATAATTTATTTTTGCAACTACTATGTCTTCATTCATAAATAACAATTTCTACCACAATATGAATCAACCATTTTTTGTGGTGAAAGGAGGGACGCAAATATAATTTGTTTGCCTCTGGCGGTAAATCAGCTAGGCACGGCCGTGAACATTCTATTAAAAGAAACATTACTCCATGTGATGCAAAAAGGAAATCAAAAAGGAGTTGTTGAAAACAATAAATAAAAAATATCTGGGACAGCCCGAAAAAGAGTCTCATGTACCTGAGAATTCTGTTGGTGTTGCAGACAATTGAAAAGAAATCTAAAAGTAGGCAGATGGTATTCTTTATAACAATCAATAAAAAATGAAACAATTATATATCCTACATACAGTGCCTATTCAAATAATACTATCAACATACTTGAATGCAACGATTTCTAGAAATTACTTCAATCTTGATTTTGTATTATAAACGTTAGAAAGTAAGGACAGTAGTCGTTTGAATTACAAAAAGTGTTCGAACTAATTAAATGTTATAATATAACTCCGAACAAACCGCAAATATACTGAATATACACTAGATGAGGTAGAATCGGTGTTAATGTTAATTTATTAATCATAAATCAGAATTATTTGAAAATGAAAGCTGGTTATGATTTGAATTACATTTTAGTGGATTTAATTTTACGTATTTTAACATTTATTTCAGGTTTTTTTATAAAGGAACTTTATTAAGGATTCTAGATTTTTCAGCGATAAATAATGTTTTTGTTAAACACCTGTAAAAGCGAAATTCCGAATTTATCTTGCTAACTTTTCATCAGTAAAGGTGTTGGTGCGTAAGAGGGAATAAAAATTAGGCCACAGGCTAACAAATGAATGAATATAAATTTATTAGAAGTGTTAGAAGGAAAATATTTAATGCTTCATTCATTAATAAAGTTTTATCAATTGAGTATCCTTATAAAATGAAAGAGAGAAAGGTACTGTGCGAACGAAGGACAAAACTACCTCAACGTTACGTTACGGGGCCGTACTTGCCATTGTTGGTGGTTATAAAGTCATAAAATCACAAATACTTTCTTGGTCATAATAGAAACGTTATATTAGTATCGCAAAATGTTGCCAAAAACCGAAAATTAAAAAGTTCAAATAATATCAACGATTAAAATGCATACGAGGGCCCATCAGTGAACAACTTAACCTTACTATAAAGAAAGGCAAATTGATTTATTTAATGTGTTTATCCATTCAACAGAAACAAGCTGTTGATGAAAGTGTAAACAATGAAACAACATTCAGACTTTTTCATTTTTCAAGTGTTACCATTTTTTACCATTGCATAATGAGAACAATTACCATAGATTTTTATACAACAATGTATTTAATATCCCCCTGCCATTCTAGTTCTAAAAGAATGCTTCATTCTTTAAATTCAAGTTATACTGCCTTAGCAACCATTAGAAAGAGGATCTTAAAGAGTTTTTTCTATATCTAAAAATATTTTCAGAAATGAGCTCTTTATTTTGATTTGCTTTTTACAGAAGTAGATACAAATTGCATAATATAGTTGTTTGTTTTTACTATTTAAAGCATTCTTTGTTTCAAATAATTTAAAACATTGCTACCAATGCACGGACGCTTGCCAAGATATAAAAACGTTGCAATTTGTGTAAACAATATTTGAAAATTCATCGTTACCGTATTTTCTATGAGAAGAGAAACTGAGACTTGGACAGTCTTGGTGGTAAACAATACTGTCGTTCGTATTTCGAAAACAAAGTGACGCGATCTATAAAGAAATTCGCTGTAGAGCAAAAAACGAGATCACAGTCAAATTATCGATTTTTGGGTTTCAATCCCAGATGCTTTTGTAGCTTTTGGCAACATTTTATAATCCAGTTCTGTAGGATATCGTCTTGCTATTCTACTACGATTATTCCACTCAGTGTCAAGTTATAATAATGGGATGCAAAACAGCAAAACTTTAAAATCGTTTTTCTCAAAACTATGATTTTACAAGCTAAATTCCCAAAACGCTGTTCTCGTTGAATAAATGAGATAGAAAGACATTGTTTTAGTTTTCACAGAACTGAAGCTAAAAAATTGTAAATGTAATATTCCTCTGTTTAATTACAATAAAAGTAGCTCATCAGTAGTATGTTAGTATCAGCACAAAATGAGTTACTAAAACACTATAACTTAATGCTTGAGCCTTCTCCTTTTTTTAAATATGTTCAACTTGTTCATGAAGAAAGTCTTTTACTACCATTAGTTTTAATTTTGGAGAACTAGGCAGTGTTGGTCTTAAAGCGTTTATCCTAACTAAACAGCGCCGATGACATAAGGCCTTCTGATTGCATCTCATCCCCTCATCCCATGTGACTGGGTTGCTTATTGTTGAAGATTCAGTCTCAATCAGAGTTAATTACCTATTGTCCTTTGTAGTACATAAGGTACACATAAAAGTAATAAATTTTTCTTTATTTAAGAGCTTCCTAGCTCGCTCAGGTTTAAAGACAGTGTCAAACTATACTTTTTTTGACATCTCAAAAACCGTTTCAGATAAGAGTTGCAATAAGTTATGAGCAAAGAATATAGTCAAGTGCTTACCAAAGATCTTAGTGCCGTGGATGATGATTTAGATTTCAAGAAACAATTGTTTTGTAGCGTGTCTTATTTATATCTGCTTTTTTAAATAGATTCTGTTCATTATCATTTGAAATGATCCCACTTATCAATATTGAGTTTAGGGCCCAGAGAGTCTAAATCCGCCTCTGTAAAGCTATAAACGTCGTAAGGGTGTTGCTTTAACACTCAGTCGGCTAAGGAATCGCATTTGTATAAGTCTTTAATTTTAAATCTAATTAGTACTGATATTTTTAAAACCATACGTATTAACATCTATTAAGTTACCCTTTACAGTTGTTTGTTATTAAATTTCGATTTCCAACCACGCCAATAAAACTATATTTTAAATTTATGGCGCCATCGCGTATGGAATGTACATTACGTTGGTAGGAGACATCTGGAAATGGGATAGACCGCGGACTCAGCTGACGTGTGCACTACTGATTGGCTGGAGGTCAAATGCGTCGACCGTATCTTATCTAATATCTAATATCCGTGAGTCGTTCACTAACTTGCTTGTGGTTGCCAAGTTACAGTCATTACATTGCATGTAGTACATACCTACATTTTAATTTTCTAGTTTTATGCAGATTTACAAAAAAAAATAATTTATGGGTATCAAGTTACAATGATAACAATAATTTAAGCTGTAAATGTTTTGGGTTATTATTGTTATTGAAACCTGATGCCCATAACATAATTTCTCGCAGCCCTAATTTATTAATCATACGTAAATATGTTTTTATAAATTTTATGGGAATCGAGTTACAATGTAAACAATAATTAAAGGTACTTTGCATATGGCGCTTACACTTTTTATTACAATTTATTTTTATTGAAACTCGATATACATTAAATAGTTTTTCACAACTATTTTATAATAACAATAATAGTAATCTACAGTCATTTAAAAAATAAAAGTTTTATGGGTTATTCCGGCATGGAGTACGTTTGAACGCATAATGCCCGTTTAAATTAAAACCCGATTAAATTTTTCGTTAACATTTAAATGAGTAAAAAGTAAATAGCCTAAGGACAGTAATAAAAATGAGTTTTCTGGGAAATTTGCGACAGTGTGTAAGATTCCTAAAATTTGACATTCTTTGAATAACGACGGCGAAAGAATTTGAATTCCTGTGTTCCCTTTGTGTTCCTTTTTACTTTTTGAATATCTACCGAAGTTAAATAAACAACTCTGGAAGAAAAAGTTTGATATACTTTCGTCCATTTTAAAAACGAGAATTAAGGTGTTTATTATTGTTATTTAAAAGAATACCATGCATGTTTTAAAGCATTTTAAAGAAATAATGATAAGTGAAAGTTGGCTCGATATTGTTTATTATTATTTATTATTACTATTTTATTGTTGCTTAGGATAATAATAATAAATCCCTTTAAAAAGGAAATAAATTCCAGAATCAATTTATCTTTTTTTCTAAGTATTTATTAGTATTGTATTTACTTTGTTTCAAGCATAAAAGTTAACGAAAACCCCGTAATCACCTCTTTGCTAATTTTAACTTTTAATTTGAAGTTTTAAAAGTTAAGCGTTACATTTTATTAGTTTCGAAAATTAAAATCAATGGTAAGGTTGTATCTATAAAAAAGCGATTTTTTTTTTCTTTAAAAGTTAATGAATGAATAAGTAATGATGTTGAGGGTCGTAATGCCTACCACTTTCTAGCCACGGTAAGAAATAATATCTTATCCGTGAGATAGATTTATACTGTAGGTATGAGAATCGTTATAAAAATTAGCCGTATCTGTTATCTGGGTAGAAACGACAGATTCGGAAGATGGAATTGGGAATTACCGATGATTTTGTATTCTGCTGGGTACGCCTATGCATACAGGTAGACTCATGCGCTTAGAGTAGCTACTTCAGGGTGGGGTAAAGCCAGCTTCAGTCTTTGAGCCGTAGTTCTGTTGTGTGGAGTGTTTAGTACGTTTATTCGCGTTGTAGGTTGTATTATCTGTATACACCGGCATCGTGTTCAATTACAGTTAGTACTAGACATCGTCGAAATTAATTATATATAAATAAAAAGAGCCGGAAAAACCTACATTTGTAGTACATCGAAGCAAAAGCAATATAACGCAGCTCATCCATTATTCTAACCTCTACCCACAACTTGAACTGACTTTAACGCATACTACAATTTTGTGATACTACTTTTAAGCGCGTCGTTTAAAAGACTCGGACTGTTTATCATATTTAAATAAATGTGAATAAAAATAGTGACTGTTTTTAAACAGAAAATTGTTTTATTGTGGTAACGTGTATTCAAGTCTTCACAACAAACGTGTACCAACCCTCCGGACTAATAGTGCAGTCGATTGCCCTAGTGTTCTTTTTCACCAACTAGAGGATATAACCTTAGGTAAATATTGGAGTATTGAGTGGGCGTTCTGTTCATGTTGCTTGATAGTAGTCGTTCTTTCCGTGGTCTATGAAGTCGCTGATCTGCCACATTCCATTGCATGAAACCGTGACTGGTCGTCGTCTGTTTGCCCAGCATCTGATGTTGTTAAGAGAGCCATGCTGGAGCATAGCGGTATAGGCTGTTGTTTTGAGGTTCCCCTATCGATTTTCGGGGCACAGGCGGATTGTTTGATTAAAGCCGTAGCTCTACAATAAAACCATCGTGTAGCCACCGATTACTCTATTGATATCGATTCGGTATTTGTTACACAATTCATTATTTGTCTTGGCACGACATATCGAAATCGAATTATAGGCACTGTCACGGATATTTCGTATTCCTACAATTAATTGCGTTTCCTATGTGGTTTACTAATACTAAATACTTCGAACTGCAATACGTGGAAGCATGTGTCCCTTAAGGTCGCCCTGATTGTACCATTCACTGAAGGGCGCAGACTGTACCTGGTCCCTGCCATTCATTGCAGTACACTCACTGTTGATGATGCAGTTCACCTACCCTCGTGTTCGCCTGTTACACGTCCCCTTACCCTCGAGCATCTGACTAACGATTTGTCAGACGTATCTCGAAAAATAAAATTATCCTTTGCATTTGCATCACCGCAAAAAACAACATCGCTTCTATAAACACATAAAGAAACGTATACGCTGCGAAAGGAAATAAAAGAAACCACCGCTTTTATATGTGTATAAGCATACAGAATCTGAGGATTTTAGGAAATTGCACTTATCAACGAGAATTTCGAAATGAATTTGACTGATATTAAGAGCTCTTTTCCGCTTCGATGATGTAGTATCTCGCATTCCATCGTCAACTGTTAAACTTTTGTATTGTAACCACGTGGGACGAAAATGCAGAAAACGATAAGAATGTTTGAATTCGACATTCAATGAATATAAAACGGTAAATAGTAAAGGATCGGTATGTCAAAAATTACTTTCGAATTCGCATAAAAGGTGCATCCTGTATGTATAAATGATTAATTAGAACATAAAAGGATGCATCTGGCTTTTGTTGACGAGTTTTATATATTTAATCACGGACGGTGAAAATAGAAACAAAGAAAGTGAAATAGAAGGTTGTAGTTTCGGTAAATGATTTATTACCTTAAAGTACGTGTTAAAAAGTTTCAACTCTCCGGATTCATGAGAATTATAAAACAACAATCTAGATTTTCCATTTCCTTAATGGTAATTGAGAATTTAGTGGTTAACTGCCCGTCGGTACATTTAATTGGTAGCACCGACAATTCAATTGCATCTTTGTGGAATAAAATGGAGGATGTTAAAGTAGAAGAACAAAAAATACAGAAAATATAATCTTTAACATACTTTCATATTTAGCAGATTGCTTTAATGTGATATTATTACGAAAACAATTGAAGGAGCAGTCGTCTGTGTTCTCATTGAAACCAGCAAAAAGAAAGTCAGAATATATCTTACTTTTCTGTTAAGATACTCATTATATCTTTAAGGTTATGTTAAAACTTCTGTAAATAATATTCTAGAATTTTCCTTTGTTTCTTGCTGACATACGCGTAATGCAATTCTTGTAATGTCATTGTCATTAACTACCTAGAAATTCTATTTTTATAATTAAGTGAGTCAGTAAATACTTGTCGAAGAAGTAAGAAAAACGGAATGAAGTCCGGATATCGTTTATGCAATGACTGTCATTACTTGAAAATTCTTATAAATGACCGTAATACAATAATTTAAATGGTATGGGATGTAGCGAGCTATTCCTCGTTACGCATGTGTTGCTTTATTCTGCGATATATCTCCTTGGTGTCAGATCCATAAATACCGACTCGAGTCATCCATCACAAATCTCTACAAGACGGAATTTCAATAAAATCAGTTTTGTCGTAATTTGAACATTTGCAATTTTATAATTCTTCAGTCTACCATTGCAATTTTGTAGTAGGGTGTCAAATACGACAAAACAAGAATGATGATTAAACCAGAATTACTCAATCGACCATAACAGAAAAAGATATGGAGGTGTAATTGATTTATGTTCTTCTTGAAGGTTAAATAATGTCCACAATTGAAATACTAGAGCCAAAAAATACAGGACGAAAATGAAAGATCAATTGTTCCAATGTATTGCAAAACTGATCTTGATATGAATGAGTTTGCCAAAAAAGCTAACAAAAATTCTTTGATGGTTAAGATCTTACCTACAATGTCACCACACAGACGATTATAATGAAATTCGCCTCATTTGTTTTTATATGAAAATCAAAGATGAATCGAGATTGATGACCTAAATATGTTTATTCATTCTTTTTTAAATAATATGCGAATAGTCTTTTCTTACCATAGCCCACAGATGATAATCTATTATATGGTTTTTGCTATGCTCGATACCTTGTATTAAACAAAACGAGCTAGTTAGATATTACACTTTTCATTCACACATAATTTGAAATTGGTATCTTACTAATTTTGTTTCTGTATATACTCTGATTATCTTTATCTGGCAAATTGTTTTGGGCATACATGTAATATACTTAACTTAGTGTACATTCTTAATAGTTTAGATTTAGAAGTTATTATACTCTCTAATAAAGATTTTTTCGCATCTTTAATTACATTTTTATTTTGTTCTAGTCAAATAACATGCTATTATATGAAGAACCCTGTATATTTTGTGTAAAAACAGTTTTACTTTTACTTGCATGATTGTAAGAAAATGTGAATGAAAACCTCCATATAGTGTAATGTAGTAGTATGTTATACAGTGTGTTACGATCGATTTTAGACGTTAAAAATGCATTGTAGATTCATTGGATTTACTTCCGAAAATCTGAAGATACAAATTTTTTTACTGAATTTAAAAACTTGTTGATGACGTTTTCCATGATAAAGTAAAATTTTTGCTGTGCGACAACAATTTGGAGTAACTACGTTGATGAATAATAAAATTATCTACCACCATCAGAAGATATTGAAAAGTTTTTAACAGAAAACTAGCCACCTAATCGCGGTTCACTTTTTTCTTGTGGTCTATGCTTTTAATGAATAATTCTCAGTATTAAATCCAATATTTGAAGTTATCAATCAATTGATTAGTCTTTTATACGTTAATGGCAATCTAATAAAATTTAAAATTGCATATTGCTATTTATAAAAAGTTTTCTATAAAAATTAAAAAAAGAGCTGGTTTTGATAATTGGCAAATATTTTATCTCTCTTGCTGTGAAGGATTATTATTATTATAGTTTAATTCATATTTGTGACTAATCCTGTAGATGTAAATACCAGTAGAATGAAACAGATTTGATTTAAATATTTTCAGCTTTGACGTGATTAAACGCACAAAGAAACGTTATAACATCATATACACAAACCAGATAAAGTAGTTATTAAGTTCTCATGGAAATTGTTTCATACAAGCATCACGTAAACAAAAAAATATTGATATATCCATGCTTTACAAATAACTCTAAATAAACGTGATTCAACAACAAAGATAAACCACAATCGTTTGAGAATTTCACTTTGTAGTCAATTGAGACGAAACAGTTTTAAAGAGAAATTACGTTAACGCGAAATTGTTTCCATAAATATAACAATTCAGTGATAAGAAACAAGATTAGACTGAATGAATTTTAGTCTGTTATTGCGTCAACTAACGTTTTTTGTAGTGTAGAAGTTACTGTAATACAGTTGGCAGATTTATAATTTAAAAGTTTTATTCATTTCATCTAACGGAGTTGTCGAAAACATTTAACGCCTACAAAGTTTAGTGTCTGTAAAGACCCCCAGTGTTCTCTTGATAAACCACCATATGACATCACGTGTCTATTTAAGGAGCAGCATGTAAATGTACGTGACACATGGAGCTAAGTCAAACTTTGCTGTCGTACTCGCAGATGAGCTTTTTAATTTCTCAACTATACGCGAGCCGTTATCGTAACGTCAACTGTTTTTATCCGTATGCAATTTTTTCTGTTACATTTTTCAAAAGTAGGCGAGAAATAAGAAATAGTAAAAAAAGAGCAACATGGCGTTTAGATGAGTAAGAACTTATGTATAAAACGCCTCAAAACTCAGGAAACCAGTCAACAAGGGTTATTTTATTGGGAAAAACAAGGAAATGTAGTGTAGGAGTCGTACTCTAGCGTATCCGGGTAGATAGGGTAGTTCTTGTAACGTGTCAAAGAGGGCGACTGAGTATTCGTATCCGTGCAATATCCTCATAGAAAACACTAATATTGTAGGTGAAACGTTACCGTTTTATATACAAAACGAACGAAATTATCCGTCAGTGAAAAATGTATACGAAGATAAATTTTAATAAGTGTTTGTTCTCATCCAATTAACACAATGTATAAATGTGCACGTATACAACTTTCAGTTCCTGCGTGTAACTAGGGCGGAAAAGATTGTAACATATTTGCTGTTAACGTAGTGCAAAAGCTAAAAGTGCAAGGTTATTAAAATCTAAACAGTGAATATATTATAGAAGGTCGTTTGTTTCCTAGAAAGAGGTACAATAATACAATCATGTAACACACAGACGCAATATTAGCAATTTCTCGCGTTGTCTATCTATTTGTGTAAATACTTCATACAACAATAATAACGCAATTCATACGAGATTTACACAATGAGTTTTAACAACCGCTCACGGCCCTGGTCACGTATTAATTTATTTGTGCACTGTGACCAAATAACCGCTGCCGTTACATTATAATAATTAGGTTAAATCCATACAAATTTATTTATATGGTGACTAAGCCTCTATCTTGAAATCCGTGATTCGTCATACATTTTAAATTAATTCATGCCTAAGAAACAATTTTAAATCACCTCGACTTTTAATTAGAAACTATTAAATTTACAGCCGTCACTAATTGTACGTACTATAGTTAGTAAAAATATAAAAAGGACCGTGTGTGACAAAAGCCATTCTTGTTGTTTGGCATTCTTTGAAGGAACTTGTTTCAACTTGTCTTTGCTTCGGACAGATGATCCACAAAATTTGCATTCTTGAAATGCTTGCCTCGTATAAACGGCAATCTTCTAGAAGGCTTTAAAATATCTCTATATTCAGTGTTTATCTGTTGATCTGGTACACTTTCACCAAGATGATCGATACGTTTCTCGCAATACTAGTGAGTAATCCTTCCTTGTTTATCATTCAATTATAATGTATGTATCTTTGTTTAAAACTAGTTTTTATTATTTCCGTAACGGTTTACTCTTTTTACATTTTCTAAAGCTAAATCGAAGCTTGAAGTGACATTTAAAATAATTATACCTGTTTTCATAAAAATATTTTGAGTAACTGACAATTTTCTAGTCTGTAGTTTTATGATTATTAACTCAATCATCGGCATTTTAACATCTATTGTTAAAAGGTCTTCTCAAGTGTCCAATAATCTACCATAACTCTTACAGACCCACAGATGTAATCCATTCACCCAAGTTATTTATTTATGCCTTTTTACTCTTAAACCGACACTGTTATTGTTCGGAACAATATAGTAAAGTACCATAAAACCCAAAACGACCGCTGTTTAGAAAATACTTGCAATTTTTGACGAATGCCGTAAGCAGTGCAGTTAGCTTCGAGTGGATTAGTTAGGCATTTTATGATCTTCACAGGCACATCTGCTAAACCTTAAAGTGCTAAACAGGCGTATATAAGGTATCAAAAGTACCCGACCACTAATTATAATTTGTGCAACAACCACAACTCCACTAGCCACAAAGTTTTCACAAATTCTTTTTAAACATGAGTGCACTGCCGACGGCATTCGCCAAATATCGTGTATTATAAATATAATTAACAATTGAACGGCGTACACATATTTAATAAATCGTAACAGAATTGCTCGGTTAGTCGGCCTTGAAATCGATTGGTTTAGCTGCTATTACGTTACAAGGCGGGAATTGGTTTTAATTTAAAATTATTGTTTTGTTATCTGATAGTTCAGTATATCAAACGTAAAATTTTGAATAAGAATTAAAATTTATTACTTTAGATTATGTATTGAACCATATTTTATACTGTCACCACTGGTACGGGTAAAATAATGCTTTTGGGATTTACATTTTTTTAGGTTACACTAGGAATAAATAATTTATTGCTTCTATCACAAAATTAGCAAAAAATTGATATTGTAGTAGTGAATCAAGTGAGATACTATAAAAAACGATTAGTTCTGAAAATTAATATGGTACAAAAATATTTCAGCTAAAATTAAAAAACCTTTCTTAAAAATACCGAGATGAAAGCGACAGTACAAAAACGTTTTAGGTGTGTATTTGTTTTGGCATAGGCTTGGTGGTTCACATGTTATGTGAACTTTATTTTTATGTTGGGTGATTGTTCGCCAATACTTTATTATACGGACCGCCACGCGATGTGCATACTGCACATTTATTTTCAGCAAAATGATGCCCGAGATGGTTTCTTTCTTTACAAAATCTTATTATCTACCTCTGCTGCCACATTTCATAGCATACACAAATTCCAGAATTTAAACTTCGTGATCTTAATAAGGATAAAATCAACGTTTTTCGTCAGGTTACAATCTCTTAAATCAAAATGCTGTCATGAGTTTTTTTACTAGATTTTGGCACTCTTGCCTGGTTAAATAATGTCCACAATTGAAATACTATAGCCAAAAACAACAATTTGAAGACGAGACGATAACCTACAATTTTAATGATCATTAAAAACATATTTCTAATCAAGACCAACTAACAATGCCCAAGATTAAAATTAGCCAAAAAATACAGGACGAAAATGAAAGATCAATTGTTCTAATGTATTGCAAAACTGATCTTGATATGAATGAGTTTGCCAAAAAAAGCTAACAAAAATTCTTTGATGGTTAAGATCTTACCTACAATGTCACCACACAGACTATTATAATGAAATTCGCGTCATTTGTTTTTATATGAAAATCAAAGATGAATCGAGATTGATGACCTAAATATGTTTATTCATTCTTTTTTAAATAATATGCGAATAGTCTTTTCTTACCATAGCCCACAGATGATAATCTATTATATGGTTTTTGCTACAGTTTTATCAAATCAAAATATTTCCTAAGAAGATTTTTATTTTTGACACGCAACAACATACATACATAAAAAACTAATCAAAATTCAATTAATTACACTTTACGTTTTTGTCTAACACAGTCAAAGCCGATTAGGCATTGCTGGAATACTTGCTATACTCGATACCTTGTATTAAACAAAACGAGCTAGTTAGATATTACACTTTTCATTGGTATCTTACTAATTTTGTTTCTGTATACACTCTGATTATCTTTATCTGGAAAATTGTTTTGGGCATACATGTAATATCCTTAACTTAGTGTACATTCTTAATAGTTTAGATTTAGAAGTTATTATACTCCCTAATAAAGATTTTTTCGCATCTTTAATTACATTTTTATTTTGTTCTGGTCAAATAACATGCTATTATATGAAGAACCCTGTATATTTTGTGTAAAAACAGTTTTACTGGAATTAGTTAGTACTAGTTGTACGAATAAGTAGTTGCTTTCAGGAATCTTATTATCTACCTCTGCTGCCACATTTCATAGTATACACAAATTCCAGAATTTAAACTTCGTGATCATTAATAAGGATAAAATCAACATTTTTCGTCAGGTTACAATCTTTGACAAAAAACAAAAATCGTCTTGCTCTTCCTCCTATGTCCAAGTGCAAAAACTGCAGTCTCTTAAATCAAAATGCTGTCATGAGTTTTTTTACTAGATTTTGGCACTCTTACCTGCAAACTTTAAATTATTTAGCTTTATAATACATCTACCTTCTCGACCCAAAACCTCAGCTATCTCTAACGAAGGGGTAAAAGTATCTTTGGTAAGACCTGAAATTCTATAAATTAATAAAGTGTCAATTTAAATAGAATAATGATAATAGAGCTTTATTCCCATTTACAAGGAATATAATTAGCAAAATAAGAAAAAAACAACAATGCGTAATTTCTGTATTAAAAAAAAGACTGTCACTATAGTAAAGAAAGAAACTTTTAGCTTTCTCTAGAAAGATCTTTAGTCTCCTATTAGCGTTCTTGGGATTGAATTGAAGATTCGCGCCGCCGGACTTCGCCGTCTCTAACCATGCCAAAACTGACAGAGTTTCACCACTGTTTTGAGAATTTGGATTATTCTTCGAATTTCACAAGAACGATGTTTCCATGGCGAAAAGCAAATTTTCTTGCTCTATTTAGAAATATCTTCAGTGTCCACATAGTTCTCAAGAGAAACTTTGTTAGGGTTAAAGGTAAAGACTATTACTCACTAAGGTGTGTGTAATAAGTAATAAGAAAGAAATTATTGTTTACAAGTTAGTTTATCGGTGATATTCGAGATGAAGGTATCAGCTGTGGGTGAAGAAAAAGAATATATGATTATCTTGGATAGCATATACGAAAAGAGACTTTACACCACTTTATGACGGAGAATGTGAGCCGAAAAACTATTTACAGTGTTTTTTCACGTTTTGATAATAATCGGCATAGGAATATGAAATTGTAAAAAACCGGGGCGACCAAAGAAGCGAAATGCGAATCAGCTAAGAAAATTAAAATCATGCGCAAAAACCCACCTCGGAGCAAGCACAAGAAAACTGGCTGCTAAATTTCCAACAATTTAAAGAACATCGGTGTACGATACTACAAAACGATAGTAGCGCTTCGATATACCGAAAAAAAAAACTCGAGGAAATTCCAAAAAAAGCCGAATCTTGCGTAGGAAGTTTCTTTCTGAAAATCCAATCATTGCAATGGATGACGAAAAGTATTTTTGTTTTTCTAATGGTCTAATGCTGAGAATAAGGAAAATGTTCCCAATAATGTTAAGTTTATACAGAAAGCTAAATATGAAAAGAAAGTGCTTGTCTGGTGCGCTATTTCGTCCAACTTTCATATTCAAACATCGAAATGACCAGCAGTCAATAAAAAATATTATACGGAAGATACAATTTTGTTTTGGCCCGATTTAGCATCCCCCCACTATGCTAAAAAAACAATTGAATGGTATACCTTTTGTTTCGAAAGCGTCAAACCCACCTAATATACTTGCTGAAAGGACAATAGAAAATTTTTGGGCTCTTTTATCGCGAATAGTTTATGCCACATCCTAGGAAGAACTCTTTAAAAGCATTAAGAAATCTGTTTAAAAAATGGACGTTTAGGTTATCCAGAAAATGATGCTTGGTGTTAAAAGCAAGTTAAGACAAATTGAAGTGGTCTAAATAATGTTTTTTTCTTGTAAATTTAATGTAGTTTTAGAATATGTCACATTGTTTAAAATAAATATTTCTCTTAGTTTTCTAGAATGGTTTTCAAATTGTGCAGCTACTTATTACACACAACTTATCTAAGTGAAGGACACCTGCTAAGACCTAACTCAGGTTTTGCCCTTCCTACCCATAAAACTTTTGGCGAAAACACTGAATCTTTTCGAGAAAAGTTATTGTGAAGTTAAACATCAAATCGCAGAGTAAATTATTGTGGTTGTAGTATAGTTGCTATAAGTTTTTTCACAAATCTTTGTTTCAATCTAAGAATGAACATCATCGTAGTTATAGTTGATATTGTTGGTAGAAGAATTTAAAGTGATGTTTCTTTTGCATTTTCTATACCAACTGAGATTCCACGCAAAACAAGTTATTTACTTGCCACTTTCAGAGATTGCAGAATGAAATAAGAGAATTGAGATTTCTCCGCAATGAAGTTACTGACACATCTAGGTCTCGACTCTAGAGAAAATAGCAACATTGCTTTCAAAGGTTTTGATTTTAGTATTGTAAACGTTTTGCATTGCATAAGCAAGACTTAACTGTCTGATGCCTGTATCTGGTATTAGATCCGGCGTGCTATTTGGCCATAACATACCTTTTAGCTTTCGACTACTTCTTTTTCCTTTAGAGGAGGCTTTTCAATTACATGCACCTTTGGCAGTGGACAGAACAACCTCTGCATGGAGAATACCCCAAAGCACTGCAGCAACATTGACAAACTGCGTCACTCTAACG
Organism: Ignelater luminosus; assembly: GCA_011009095.1. Classification (NCBI taxonomy): domain Eukaryota; kingdom Metazoa; phylum Arthropoda; class Insecta; order Coleoptera; family Elateridae; genus Ignelater; species Ignelater luminosus. The sequence goes on along the minus strand of VTPC01091269.1, from coordinate 287,916 downwards.
ACTTGCTGATCAAAAATTTTTAACTCTCGTTTTGATGTTTTGGGATACTGGCCTGCTTGGTCTGGGAAGAATTTCAAGCACATTTTTAGTTTTTAAAATCCAAGATGGTCATGACAATTGAGAAAAAAACCATTTTATGTTGAAGCAAAGTGCCATTACGGTCAATAATACGGCAAAATGTTATTAAGGAAAATTGTTCAAAATATGAAATTATACATACAAAGTTTCACAAATCTCAGATCATTTTGACTAAATCAGTATTTGATTTGTATTGTAACTACAGAAAAAAATTCAAACTGAGTAATTGTTACGTATTTTCTTTTTTTTTGAATACAATACTTTATTAGAAACTAACATTAATTTTTTTTGACAACTTAAAGAGAATAGTTTTCTTATGCAGTTACAATGCAAGAATAATAAAATGGGTTTTTCTCAATTGTCATAAAAACTAAAAATGTGCTTGAAATTCTTTTCAGACCAAACTGGCCGGTATCCCAAAACATCAAAACGAGATTCAAAATTTTTTGATCAATTATACTAGTGAAGTCGATCCAGGGACACACTGTATGTACATCCCAAAACAGAAGGGTTTGTTGTGTCTATTTAGATCGTGTCATGAGAACCAAAAACTAGGAAAAGCACAGTTTAAAGTTGCACGTAGTTGACATTTGCAAAAATTGTTCACCAGCAAATATAATAGTAACTTCATCAGCAGGGTTACTCCCCTATATTATAAATGTGTCAGAACGAGTAATGGAGACAGCCCATGTCATAAAATGAGGGTCGAAAAGCTTGCTTTCTAATAAGCATGACGAAAACGAATAACCATACAATAATACAAAATATTTTTGTACAATCTTGCATACATTTGAAGAATGTCGCATAAACAAATTAATCAAACGTGTCAAACATGAGTTACTTTATGTGTTTGATATACTATATGTGAAAGAAGAGATCTAAAGGAATATCTGAATGAAATTTTTTAAAACATGCTAAATTTATACAAAAAGAATTTTCAACCCTGGTAATTAGACTCCGTGAATCCTTCTTCGTGAAACTTGGGTTTTTCATGATATCAATATCCGAGCAGATAACCGTCAGATAATGATTTTATTGATGTAATGACTTACGTTTGAACCGTTCTCTAGTAGTATATTATATCTTATGTTTCGTAAGCAAATAAGAAATTTTCAGAAGCAATAAAGGATGACAGAGTGAATTTATTTTTTAAAATGGAAATAATCCGTACACTTGCAGAAAAATCATATTTTTAGAAGTTGCATGAAGTTGCATGAAGTTGCAGCTGTTGTTGCTATGCAAAATTTTACTTTCTTGGAATACGAATTTGAAAATGTTTTCTAATCAATTGACATATGGAAACAAAATGATGTCTCTGTTTAATTCATTTAGACATTTAGATTGTTACATTTATTTATTTGCCACAATTATTTTGAAAATTAATAATTATAATATATTGTTTAGCTGTCAAGAATTAAGATTAAATCTAAGAATGAAGAAGAAGAAACCAAGATTTGCTTCAATATAATGAGTAATGAAGAGTTTCCTCAAGCTAAATATCGTTTGTTCGAGAAGCCTGTTTACCTTTTGATTCTTTTATAACATATTAATTGTTAGTTTTGCTATTTAACATATTTTGATTGTTTTGCCTTTATAATTGTAATTAAAGTCATTTTGTTCTACCAAGAATTAATATAAAAAAAACAAGGAAAACGAAGAAATTAGTAGATGCCAGCAGTAGTAACCTTGAGTTGCACCTTTATTGTAGTTTCAAATTAGTTGAATTAAAAAGTAAAACAATGTAGCTACTGATGTTTTAGAAACAATTAAAAATCGAGAATTTATAGGTTATAAAAGCATTCAATGTCAAAAATGTATTTTTATTCTATTAATAAAACTCGTATTTCTATCCAAATATTTACCAATCACTTATTGTTATTATCATTATTATTCTTCTTATTGGACATTAATTATGGGTTTTTTTAATTATTGTTTTTAAACTAACCCGACTTCTGTAAATTATAAAGTCATACTTTAAAGGTTATCAAAGTTTTGCTTAAGGAAAACTTCGATGAAATTAATTAGATTAAAATAATATTTCGCATAATGTATGCATTGCAGAAAATGCTCTAAATATAGAATAAGAGGGCGGATGTTCAACAATATCAAAACCTCTGTTCGTTCTTTGACTGGATATTTTTAGATATCTGCGAAAAATCTAAACGCAGACCTTTATTTCATTGCTAAGGATACATGCAAAATCTTTGTGAATATAACTTTTATTTTTCTTTATACCTACTGTACTTCTATTCAAGTTGGCCTTATTTGATTTAGTTCTCCCATTGTATTATATAAAAATATTATATAAAAACAAAAATAGTTTTACAAAAGATCAAAGAAAAACGAATAAAATTGTTACAATATCTATTTCCAACAAATAAATTAAGATTCCACAGCATTTTCAAATGATTCAAAATGGGGTTTTCTCCAATAATATTTATTAAATAATTTGATAGCAGAAAATAAGGAAAACTGTTTGATGTTGAAACCATACACAGCTGTGAAATACTTAATTAATATTTTAGGTTAATTAAAACAAAAGCGGAAACATTTTCTTATTACATTTCCCGTTTCATAATATTAGAAAATATAAAAGTTTGTTTACATAATTAATGCTCCATTACTTGCTATTAATGTTGTTTGTGAACAATTTTGATGTACATATAGAAGATATTGCAACAAACAGAAATCTTGAGAACTTGCTCATCTGCTGAAACGTACTAACGTAATTGAATGATCCCTAGTAACCAAAAGGTAATTTACCTTGAAAACTAGACAACTGGGGACCTATTTTAACGGAAACTTCACTTTTTTCCTTGAATGTCCATTTCTTCCATGCAGGACGAAAAGACGTAATGTCTCTAGAGAATATTTTACAACAAAGGCATTTCTACGAATAATTTAGTAAATATAAGCTGGATTTATTAATGGAGGAATAAATTCTATTTCGAAGAAGTGTTGAAAAACAATTAAGAAATATTGAGGTTTGCACAGGTAAAGTCTGTAGACTTCCCACTTTAGTTAATTAAATTTAAAAAACAATTACCTGAGTATAGTGAAGTTCTTATAAAGTTTATACAAGTTTTCACAAGCGACGCTGATGTCGCCATCTTAGTTTGAAGATATGAATTTAAAACTCAATTTCAGATGTCTACTAGATAATGTATACGGTATGAAATAATCAAGTTATACTTATACCCGAAGAAGAAGCTTTGGGTCGTTTAAAAGGCCAAAACCAATACTAATCTTATTCTTGATTCTGTCAAAAGCAATTCCCAATTCTTTGTTCGGTGTTGATTTTACATCTGCCCTGGATTTTTAAGGTGTAAGTAATATCTTGACCTAGACACGACATTTATTTTCTTGTTCAGTTTCATTTGCACTCTATATAATCTACAACAAGTGCATTCTTATAATGAACTTTCTACTGGACATCTTGGTATGCCATAGTAATCTCTATTTCAATAAATAAATTAGCTGCTAGTGCTGATTGTAACGTTATAATTTAGAGTAATGAAGTTTCTTTTACTTACCTGGTGACCTTCTGACTCAAAGCTTTAAAGAACATTAAATTTCTAGCTTTCCAGATAATAGGTCGCGGATATTGTAGGATGTAGTAAGTTAAACAACAGAATTGTCATTTCTTTCACTAGAAATGAATTTATTGCCAACTTTCCGTAGTAATTGAACATTTGTTGCTGAAAGTCTTTCCCAGAGAAAATGGAATTGTATGTATTTCTTGCCAAAAGGATTTTGAGATCAACGAAAAATTCTGCATTGAGCCCTAAGCATTCTCCTGGCAGTCCTGATGTCACAGCGAAGGATAATCCTTGGTCTTGGTCTACTAGCCTTGTTTGAAGTTCGATTGTAAAACAATTTTGCCACTTCTTAACTGTCATTGCAATGTTAATTTAGCAATTAACCACTTGAAAATAATTTACTTTTGGAGAAAGTTTAAGATTTAAAAATCCCACGTTCGACGGTACAAAATGTAATAAGTAATTATAAAAAACGTTTGTCAGTAGAAACGAATAGGAAAGCTGATACAAGAAGAGAGAAAAATAAAATTAAGCAATTTCAGAAAAACCCAACCATATCAGAAAGGACTGTTGCTGTGGTAACTGGTAATCAAAAAGCACAGTTCATCGAATTAAAATGAAAAATGGTCTAAAGTCATACAAAGTACAAAAAGTTCCAAACAGGGATTCTACTAAGCAAAAAGTTGCCAAAACTCGAGCCAGAAAATTATATGACAATCTTCTAACAAAATTTGATTGCTGCGTCATGGATGACGAAACCTACTGCGTTGCAGATTTCAGTCAGATCCCAGGGCTAGAATATTACCAAATATCCAAAAAATACCTGATTTGGCAGGCTATCTGCAGCTGCGGCTTGAAAAGTGAAGAATTTATAACGACTGGTTCAATCAACTCCGAAATTTATGTGCAAGAATGCCTAAAAAAGAGACTAAAACCCTTTTTAGACCGTCATAGAGTTTCTGCTTTCTTTTGGCCGGACTTAGATTCGTGCCACTACAGTCGTGGTGCAAAAGAATTTTATGTAGAAATTGTTCCTAAAGCTATGAATCCGCCAAATTATCCTGAGTTGCGCCTTATAGAGAGGTATTGGGCGCAAACCAAAAGAAAACTGAGAAATACAAAATTTAACGTTTAAACATGCGATAATTTAGAATAAAATGGAGACAGACATCTAGAAGTATGAATGATGTTGTACAAAAGCTTATGTTGGGAATCAAGAAAAAAGGTTAGAAAGAGTATTAAAAGAATTAATAAAATTTTAATTCATTTACGTTTTTTTCTCAGTTTTTTGTAACAATTTAATCTGTCAGATTTTAAACGGACCATTCCTTACTAGTTATAGTAACAGAAATTTCAGTTCTTTTACGATACTGTCGGTATTTTCTCTGTTTAGCTGCCATTATACAGTTCATAATATACGGAGAGATTTTTTATTATTTGACGTTTGTTGCAAAATTGTTTTCACAACCTATTTCTAACAAGAACTAGTACTTTTTATTCGATAGCATTGTCTTGCACAAATTGATCTTTGCCAGAGCAATCTTATTGGATTTTTGGGAAAAGGAATGAAGGGTGCAGAATGAATCTGGAAATTAAAAATTGCTTTTCTATGAGATAACGGCAACTTGAGTTGTTTCTGCGTTTTATCTGTTTTGGCGTCCCAGATACACTTTCTTGATCAGGTGACTTAATACTATAATGCAGAAGAAGACCTTGAGGATTTTGCAACCAAATAAGTAACATCAAGATAGGTTTTAGCAATGGTGGTGCTTGTCAAAAATGTTTCTAATTGAACTTCTTAGTGATAGATTTTCGAATCTATGGCTTTGAAACTCGCACTTTCGTACTCATGAATTTTGTGAACGTCATGGTTCTTCAATTCTTGTAATATGCTGTTAATCGGTATGAAATAAATCGAGCACAGAGGTTTAGATTTTGATATTGCTCATCTTGGGTTATAAAATGAAAATGATATTGATTAATCTACAATGATTTCTTCTGAAAAAAAGACATCAAAATGGAACAGTGACCTGTATATTCATCACATCTTATACAATCAGGAATAAACGATGGTGGATCAAGCGAAATTTGTTTGCTGAATTTTTAGCCGCTAATCTTTCTCTTGTTTTTGTTTGACCATCATTTGCTAATATCTCTACTTGCACCGAAAAGTACATGAGGTTGTTACTAGGCACTCTTTTTCTAACTTCCATTTCTCACAAAATGGAAAGGTTATTAATACCTATTGATAAAATAAAATATAAACAATAAAAGTGAGTTAAAGTAAATCAAATGTTATAATGTATAACATACAACTATAATTATTCTACCTACATAGCTTAAGTTACAAGTTAGAATTACCAATAGAAATTGCCATTTTAATATTTTTAATTAAAAAGCAGTCAGTTGTTGTCTTCAACTCATTCTAATTTAATTAAATTTAAGATTTGACTCGATTATATTTTTCCCGTTTTCCTTCTATTTGCAAATTAGTTTATCAAACGGCGACAAATTAGTTGTTTTTAATTTCATGTTTAGTATCCATCTTGAATGAATTGCTATATTTTTGTTCCGTACCGACTAGAATGCTGTAACTTCGAATCGCTTGATATGGAATTCTCCATTGCCATCCTTTCTTCCGCGCAAAACCTGATGCACAACAGAAAAGAACCTGTAGGTATGGATGCTTGACGTAGATGATAAATCCCGTTGAAAATATGATTCGACGACATGGGAATTTGATCGCATAGTCATTTTCTATCGTGGGAATTTTTAAGTCATGCTTTATTTTCGTGAGGTACACTTACGAGCTATTTTTAAAACAAAAGTATAAAATTTTTGCAAGTAAAATAGGGAAAACGCTTCGACCTTTTTTTTAAATATGTAAAAAAACTATTAATTAGTTTTCCTATGTTTTTACCATAAATACAACTCATAGAGTGAGTCAGCATTACAAAGTCTTTTTTAAATTTTGGCGTGTAGCTCTCCAATTCTAGTGAATGTACAAACTTTTAACTTGCGCATTATCTCGTGGTGTTACCCATAGATGATAGAACGAATAGATTCTAAGAACAATTTCACGTATGGTATATAATAAAATGGAAACACGACTCATTGAGTTTAGAACTATCGTTAGGCATTATCAATTATCTACTAATTGTAAGAAACAATTGCGGTCGCTTCGGTATTATAGCATAGTATGCTAGTGTTTTATTTGGAGAGCCATATTCGTATATACATCATCGTGTTAATTAAAGAGGTTGGTTAAAAAAGTTTGAACCTTGAAAAATGAGAATATACTATACACTCAATTAATTCTAAAAATGAAAAAGAACTTCCCATGACCTGTAATTAGTTTTTAATCACTTTCTAATTATCTTCTCTTTTGCAATCACAAATATAGAGCAAAAAAGTCCTTCGTTGGTAGCGATAAGGAATAGATACAAACAATATTAATTAATTAGCCAATCAGACGTAGCTAATCTCGAGTTTGTGGTATTCAAACAAAAACCACCTACACTCTTAACTGTTTATTAAAATTAATTAAAATGTAAACAAAGAAAAGCAAATTAGTTTTTCAGTCAATTTCATCTTGAAGAAACACAGCACTAATAATACAATTCTATTATTGCCCTCACAGAAAGAGTAACGGGAATTTTTGTGAAACATCGCATCGCGTTAATATAAATAATATATCTAGGACATGCCTTTTATTCACGGAAAACGTTCTAAATACCAATAAAATGAATTCTTGAACTTCGCTATCTTACTAAGTCGCATTTTTCGAGAATTTCAGTATTCTATGTTTGTTCGTGATTTTCGCCTTTGAATTGAATCTGTCATTCCGAAGCGAATTTTCCGGGTGAACTAGATCATGCGATCATGCAGGTTTATATTTTAGGTTTCGTGACCGATGGCTACTGATAACGCTTTAATTGTTATTATTCCAATTTACATTATTTTTAGTACGAAGCATAAGAGAATACGTTCTCTTTAATCTTCGTCATTCAAACTTTTTTTCTCATTTTTTAAAAAATTTAAACTAATTTGTCTTTTAAATATTTACAGGGCCCATGACGTGAATTCCTTTTCCGCCGCTCCCATCATGAAGCGGCCGCTTCTAACCATACTTTTGATCGTGGCGGTCGCCGCTGCTTCCAGTGACATCGTTCGCACATTTACTGATCCCGCCGTTGAACGCTTTAATCATCTCGTAGTGGACAAGAACACCGGCCGTGTTTACATTGGAGCTGTAAATCGCCTTTATCAATTATCTCCGGAATTGGAACTCGTCATTGCGGAAGTGACCGGCCCTGAATATGATTCTGATGAATGTTCCGTCTTGGAGTGCACGACTTCCGTTAATAAGAAGCTTACCGATAATGTAAATAAAGCACTAGTGATCGATTACACCACGACTCGTCTCATATCCTGTGGAAGTCTCTTTCAAGGGATATGTTCCGTTCGCAATCTCCACAACATCTCGGATGCTGCTCAAGAAGTGCGAGAAGCGGTCGTCGCCAATAATGCTACCGCATCAACGGTGGCGTTTATTGCTCCTGGGCCTCCTAATCCACCAGTTTCTCAAGTAATGTATGTCGGTGTGACGTTTACGTTAGGATCTCCATATCGATCTGAAGTACCAGCGGTCAGCAGTCGCTCTCTGGACAAGAACAAAATGTTTACTATCGCGCAAACCGCTGTTACAACTGGCACCAGAATGTTTGTTAATTCGTTGGCGCGAGAACGATATCCAATTACCTATGTATACGGTTTTAGTTCTGAACGGTTTAGTTACTTCCTGACGACTCAAATGAAACACACGACTTCCAGTCAGTTTATTACTAAATTAGTTAGAGTGTGCCAGGACGATGAGAACTATTATTCGTACACCGAGATTCCGATGGACTGTATTAGTGAAGCACAGGGTGGTCGCAAATACAATCTAGTTCAAGCTGCATACGTAGGTAAAGCGGGATCGGACTTAGCTGGAGACTTAGGAATCACAGCGCAGGACGATGTTCTTTTTGCCGTGTTTAGTGAAAGTGATCCTGTGCAAGGTAATAGACCTTCGGACCTTTCGGCACTTTGCGTCTACTCTCTGAAAGCTATTAGAAGAAAATTCATGCAGAATATCAAGACCTGCTTCAACGGCATCGGACAGCGAGGCTTGGACTTCATCTCTCCCAGCCATCAGTGCGTGTCTACGGTGAGTACTTACCAGTTACTACATCTGCGCACCACCATGGGGGCGAAGCGGCATTGCCGCCCCCGGTATTGATCGCGAGGTGCCGGGACCCTGCCATGCCAGCCCTTGACTGACGTCTTGCGCCGAATTCCTCACGTGCATTTCTGAATTAGGGGATGTCATTTATTCTGCAATAGTATGTCCCACTATCGTTCCTTAGATATCGTAAAATCTCATTTCCCGGTTTTCTTATTTTACGGTGTCTCCATTACCACAATCATAAGATCATCGTTTCGCATCATGTGACCGCGTCTTACATTCCGCGTCTTCGAAACACGCAACCGAATTACTTTTAAAATATATAATCATTAATCTGCAATATAAAAAATGTTGCAATTAGTCTTGTGTGTTTAAGAGATTGTTAAAATAACTCGTTCGACATGAATGAACCATTCAAAATATCGGCATTAGTTGTTGACATTAAGACGGGACTTTTAGTTTACCGAAACTCTAAAATTCTTTGGCTTTTTTCTTCAAAGTATAATAGAAAACTAAAACAAAGTTATCAAACAATAAGCTTCGGAAGTCAAACATGACATTTTCAGACTGGTTTTCGTATGAACATGAGGGCGTTGAGGCGGAATGGGCAATTCTTGATCCGAGAGACCGCACCGGAATTCGCCCCCGGTCTGATAACTCGACCTCATTTACACCCAAACTTTCTAAGTATATGCTGGTTGTGAATGACAACGACCGTCCTTGTTGCGAAGCTCGCGGCGGATTGACCATATGTTCGATTCGGTAAAATTCTAATTGATTGCAATTTCTTACTATTTTTATATAAAGTTATGCAATTTTCCGTATATCATGTAGATTTTGTCCGTGAAACATAAAATTGTTTTCTGAATATCATTGTCTTCGCATGGCAAAATAGAGGATTTTGTGTAGGTGCATTTTATTCGACAAAGTTTGAAATTTTTGTTTTATTGAAAATTAATTATAAAGTAAAATTTGAAAACTTTATTTGCATGTTTGAAAGATGATATCTCCGAAGGAATGGATTTCTTAAATAGCAACGCTAGGCATATTTGGTATTGTTAACGGAATTTTTTGTGTCACGTCGTTGATTGAATTAAAATAAAGATTAAATGCAAATTATCCTTTTTCTTCTTTTTGCTTTTGGTAAATCTTAAAATAGAAAAAATTAAAAATGACCACAAAGATGTACAATAAGAGAAATGGACATCTGAGAATGTTTCAATACCTATTTGTGCTACAAAAACCATTACGCTTTTTAGTTTCCTAGTACAATGTAATTAAAATTATTATTATTATTATTACTACTATGTCTTTATTTTATTTGTTTGTACAGATTAACATAAAATTATTGATTATCGTAGGCTAAGTTCAGTTTAATGCCTACGGTATCTCGTTGCTCTTCCACGTAACCTACAAAGGAGATATTCCTAATATAATAATTACTGTAAGCGTATCATATAAGCTATGATGATAGATAACTGAATATTACACTCAGTGCTATACCGGTAAAGAGTCTACTACAAATAACAGTAACTACCAATTACAACATGTCAACTAATTCAGTTATACTAATTATTAACCAAGATAGAAGATCTCTAGAGCATTTGAGCAGAAACCAGTAAGTCTTTAATACTTTTTTTTAAATAATAGGTACATTAATACCTGATGATGATTCTATTGTATTTAATAATACAATAAGAGAATGATCTTTGGAAGATATGCTTGCTATGTTTTGGAACCGTTAAGAAACTTCTGTTATGATTATGTAATTGGAAACTTTTCTTTATTATTATTATTATTATTATTATTTCAGAAACGATATTTTCGTGCATTTTCATAATTGTTACTTCATCAGGGCAAGTGGCACGATTTTGATCAATACAAGTCGAGCTTCTTTTTTCTACTAAATTGAGGATAAACTTTAGACAAAATTATTTGTCTTTCAATGGGCTCAGTATCATCTTTTAATGAAGTGTTCTTGATTATGACATGTACGAGGGTGGTCTGAAAAGTTTCCGACCTGACAAAGATACAAGACATTTTTTCTACACATTTTTTTTTATTTTTCAACATAGTCTCCTTGTAATTCTACACACTTCTCCCAGCGATGCTCCCATCTCTGTAACCCGTCCAAATAGTACTCGGCGTTTTTCTCTGCAAAATAATTGTTCACGAAGGTGATTGCCTCTTCATTTGACGAAAATCTTTGTCTGGTGAGTAAGGCGGATGGTCAAGCAGTTCAAACCGTAATTCGTGGATTTTCGCCATGGCAACCGCTGAGGTGTGAGACGGTGCGTTGTCTTGGTGAAACAGGATTTTCTTTTTCTGCAAATGTGGCCGTTTTTTCGCAAGTTCTGCCTTCAACTTGTCAAGTAATGATGCATAGTATGCTCCTGTAATGGTTTTTCCTTTTTGAAGATAATCGATTAAAATAACTCCAAGACTATTCCAAAAAACAGTCGCCATCACTTTCCCAGCCGAAAAAACAGCTTTTGCTTTTTTTTGGAGCCGGTTCCCCCTTTGCAGTCCACTGTTTGGACTGTAGTTTTGTTTCGGGCGTATAATGGTGTATTCAAGTTTCATCTACAATAATTAATCGGCGCCAAAACTCGGATTTATTTCGCCTAAACTCCGCCAAAAGAGCGTTGGAAATATTCATTCGAACACATTTTTGGTCTTAACGTGAGCAAACGCGGCACCCAACGCGCGGACAGCTTTCTCATGCCTAAATGTTGATTTAATATGTGACAAACACGTTCTTTTGACATGTTCATAACCTCTGCTATCTCTCTCATTTTAATTCGGCGGTCGTCTAGCACCATTTGGTGAACTTTGGCGATGTCTTCGTCGGTAGTTGCAGTTTTTGGACGTCCCGAACGTTCATCGTCTCCCAAGCTCTTACGGCCACGTTTAAATTCAGCAACCCAAAATTTCACTGTGGTAAATGATGGTGCAGAGTCCCCATACACAGAATCCAACTCATCTTTTATTTGCGAAGGCGTATTGCCTTTCAAAAACAAATATTTAATGACAGCTCGATACTCGATTTTGTCCATTTTCACAAAATTTCTGAGATAACTAAATGAAGAAATTATCTTATTTTTTTTTAATAAAAAGCATTTCCCACTTAGTGTGCCATGGCTTTAAACATATGAAAATCATTGATTTTTGTCAGATAAATTACAACTGCCAAACCAAAACAAAACACGCTTTTAAGATACTTTACTGAGCATTCACAGATAGCATCAAATAAGCAGCTAATGCCCCACAAAAGCGTATTTATTTTGTTTTAGCAATTTTTGCATAACAAATGAATTTCTTTGATTAAATTCTACGACTTTGTGTGTTAGATGTCATGGCACCCTATGATGAAAAATGATTTTCACTTCATAACTCGGTAAAACAAAAGAATAGCTATGTCAAACCATGTATCACTGAAAAGCATTTAAAGCGTGCAGTTCAGTAATATGGAAATCAAGTAGGCGTTCCATTAGAAAAAATTTGGATTTTCGTTTCACCGCCGAAGTAAAACAAAACACAATTGCGTAAATAATTTTTTTGTGTTTTGGAGTAAATTCTCTTAAACACCCTCTTTGCCGTTCTTTTATATCTTTGCTCGTTCCTGAGATATTTCATTTACAAGAAAAAAGATAATTTCGTTTTTAGCAAATTGAAATTTGAAAAAACAAAAGCATAAGTAAACTGATCTCCAAAATAGCCAAATCTTTTCTAATTTAACCGACTTCGTATCTCTTACAATTTCTGAGATCCCAATAGTGAGCATCGAAATGTGAACACACTGTATTTTGTCAAACTGCATTCCGATTAGTAAAAAACATCCTGTATGAGAAAGTAAAAAAGTAATCATACGATAGTTATAAGATTCTTGTGTGATATATTACTATTTTTATCGTTTGAAGGTATGCTACAGGGTGTGTCAAGACATTCGCTTTTTCTTAATTGTGAAAGCATTATAAGATATATTATCGTGAAAGTTTGCTGAATTGTTGTCAAACACAACTTCTACACGTTGGTGTGTTCAACTGTTAGTACAGTGGTATTTGTCAAGATAACCATACTTAACTTTTTCTTTTCAAATGAAACAATATAAGTTTTTCATCTCTTTGAAAGCTGAAAGTATTCTGTTTATCTCATTTATCACCTTTTTAGATTCTACCCTGTTTTACGTTAAAAGGAGAAATGAACAAAAAAGGTGAACCATTATCTTTCTGTGTTACGTGCTTTAGAACAGAAAGAAAATTTAGATGGCATAGATGGGATGCTTCTAGTTTTCAAATTGATGAAGTCTGCCCCAATATTATGGTGATAGTCGTCTTAACGATTATAATTCTATAAACAGTTGAACTTGGTCAGAATGTAAAAATCCAAATATAATAATTAAAGATTACTGATTAGTTATGTGTTCACAATAAGACAAATCTCCTGACTCACACTGTATAATCCTCATGTTCTGGTAAATTGGAGGTATTTGTTTCTTAAATTTTGAATGTTGCATTTTTATTACATACAATATTCATCAAAATTAGAAAGATCTTTTCTTGTAAGTGTACGAGTATGTGTAATAATATACGACTGCGTGTAAAATGCCGTTATCATTCTTCATATTTTTTGGGTGGTTTTTGTGATGGAAAACTTAATTGATGTTCGTAGGTCTCGAGAGTTAAATAAAGGAGGAATAATTGCTCATTTTAGGTAGAGCGCGTTATGTGCACCACATAGGGTATATCTTTTTTCCAATTTTGCTTTTGCGTGTTTCTTCACAAATACCCCTTTGTCGCTTTCTTGTCTACAATTTTCAATTCTCGTTCGCCATTTTCTACGCTAGACATCCCCTAAGTTACTGAAACGATGCCGTGTAACTAAGTAGGTCTTAGGGCTGAATGAGAAGGGCATTTAATTGCTTTTGTACGGGAAGGAGACTTTGTGTGTGCAAAATACATTTTGTCCTTTTTAATTTTTTATTTTTCACTATAAAATTCAGTTGATTCACGACCCATTTACTTTATACGATTGTGTAAATTGCATTAGTCCAAGAATCAAATATTTAATTCAGCGATGTGTTTGTGGGACTTGGAATTTTCTGAAGATTTTACATAATCTTAACTTGTTAGAAGTTCACATTCGTAGCAAAGTTTAAGGAATTATTTTACATTTAAAATAAAAAATAAAGTTCTCTACTTTAAGTTTTGGTATTTTCACATTTATTGAAAATTATAAAATTTCAAATTTGTTTTCTTCTTGTCTGTTGTAAAATGGAATGAGCTGAATATAATGAATATTTAAATACTTTCTTTCTGACATATCGGGTGAAAGTTAAATGGTTTAAGCCAGTGCGTTCACTTTTAATATAAAGGTGAGCAAGTACTTACTATTTATATATTATTTGTTTACAGAAGACATATAAACCTTATTTACATTCAAATACGTTCAGAATATCTCACTGCATAAAATTGGAAAAAACACTCCAAACTTAGCAGCATCCAAAGCAGTTCGGTATATCGTATATTCTCGACTTCTTCGCTCGCAATAGAAAGTGGGACTGCAAAATTGATACCAAACCTTTAATAGATAGATATAGATATTTAGATTGTCTGCATAGATATGAAGGCAACTCATTTGCATTTTAAACGTTTTCTCTGCACTAGCTGTCTTGAAGATGCACCCATATCTCTAGAATTAATGACAAACCTACTCATTATCAGATTCCTTTTCCAATCAGTTATCTGATTCAGTACTTTGTTTAGTTCTTTAGGAGAATATTATGTAAACAAGTGCTTCATTCAAATCTAATTGGTCCCTCCTGCGCTGTCATCGTCTTCATATTTTTATCCGCTTTGGCAATTGGCCAAAATTTAATAACCCAGGCGCTGCAATCGGGGATGTGCTGACAACTTTACTTGCAAGAGGTGGTTGACATTTTTCGTTGAGCCAACACTTTCAGTCTGACACTTAATTTTCTAATTAAAATAATCAATTCGTCTGTAATATATTCAATCCATCCTTTTAAACGCTTTTATCCTGACTTGAACGTAAAATAACGACAAGAAATATTTATAGCCTGGAAACTTTATAATAGAATATTAAACAGAGCCGGGTTTAGTTTTAATAAATAAAGTAAAATTTATTGTCCAGAAAACTGTAATAGTTGAACATTTAGTGTAGTTAGTAGCGTGTTGGTGTTAGCTAGACACCAAATATGTGTTTTTATAAACTTCTTACACCTGATGATTCATACATTAGCAATTCCAAACCCAGTGCTGGTTAATGTTTACTAGAAAATATCGTCAGTTGTACAGAAAAATATGCAGTTTATGATGTATAAAAATGTAGACGTACTTGTCATATAAAAATTCCACAAATATTTTACTATTTTCAGAATAACACCTAACCTTGCACATCCTTGATGCAAAATATGAAAAACAAATTATTATATGACGAAAAACCGGATTTTTGTCGAAATGATTATGTGTAATACATAAATTTTAATTTAGATTACAGCGGACTAGATCCGGTCGGCTACCTTGGGAAGTGAATACGACATTCCATAAAGTGAAACAAATAAGAAGTGGTTAATATCGGTTACTGTGGTAAATTTTGGAGATTTGTTATGGATAATAAACAATTGAATTTTGACAGTGTGAAAGACGTGTGTTACGTCGAATTTTGCTTCTGGCTAATTAACTTGTTATTTTTGTTACTGTTAAGTGTTACATTGTTAAAAAGTTATTAACAATTTAAAATAAGAGATAATACATTTAACACTCACTGTATTTACAAAAAGGCATTATTCAGGTAAGTAAACAATGATAAGCTGAACCTAAGAATGCTAATAGTAATAATTATATTTTATGTTTTGTGATCGTCAACCTTAAACAAAAGCTTTGAATTAAAAAATAACTAAATGACACCGCAATCTTTAATACACTTACGTCTGTACCAACTAGGATTCATATTAAATAATAACAACAATAATAATAATAGTAATGTGCAGCAATAACACTGATCGACGGCATTAGTAAATATGATCTGCTACTGTTTTACAATGAAGTACACTAAGCAACATTACTATGAGGAGAAATGACTTTCACTGGTCAGAAATCTACAGAAGACACCTAGCCTGCCTGCAAACTATCCATATGTATTATCTGACGATACGTCGGTTCTAACAAAATCTCTCTCTTTTGCATCAGGCTTTAAAGTGGATTTGTCAGTTCAATTAATAAGGTACTTATTTACATAATACATAGTTTTACTTAAACTGAAAGACAGATTTACAAGGGGTAACTTTAAAACCTGTGTGGTGCCCCGCTTTTTCTTGCCGTGATAGTGCAATATCTTTTATTTGTCAACAAAGCAATTTAGTATCGAATAGTTAAGTTTTTGAAATCTGCATTCAATTTAGTAAACAAGCTTCTGTTACAGAAAATAGTTGTGGTTTTCGAGTAAAATAGATTTCTTTTACTAGTTATAAGCTACTTGATTTTTAAAACGAATTTATGTTTCGAAGTTTTCTATTTGGATTGATGGTTCTATAGAAGATTAGAAACCACAAGCTAGAAGTTTTGCTTAGGAGGTCGATGAGCCCCTATCAAACTCTTACTTATATTCAGATTTAAGTATTGATTTGACGTGTCAACTGCAACGAAGTACTGACGGCAACAAGTCATGGATGTCGAAGCAATGCTACCGAAATATTTTGCTAGTTGGTTAAGACAAGCTAGAGCGTTTACGAAGGTAAATCTACCTAGGAGCTACATCATCGCTTGTTTACTATCCAGAAAAATAAAGCTTAAGACTTATTAGATTCGTGCGGACTGAAAACGACTTTCCTTTGTTAATCAATACAAATGCTGATTTTGGAATCTGATTTGACGTGACTTTGTTAGTCCAGTACATATCCTAACTGGAATCTTAAAAA
The DNA here is from genome assembly GCA_011009095.1 of Ignelater luminosus. Taxonomy (NCBI): domain Eukaryota; kingdom Metazoa; phylum Arthropoda; class Insecta; order Coleoptera; family Elateridae; genus Ignelater; species Ignelater luminosus. Next base: position 271,133 of record VTPC01091269.1, on the reverse strand, counting down.
AATGATATATGGTTCCAGACAATCCAAAAACGATAGTGGCCCTTTTTTCAGGATAGATGTTTCTGAAATACCATCGGATTCTAAAATCAGCTATGTCCGACACTATTACTTTTCTGTAGGAAAAGTAAGCAGAACATGTTTTAACTTTCTGGTTGGAGCTATTTTAGGAGATATCTGTGATGGTGTTGATGCTATTGGGAGGTCTTGAAAAGATCTACATTTATTTGATCCAGTTACTTAGTTGTTTTCTAAAAAGTTTTTTGATACTGCCCGCATAAAGCTAACTGTATAATGACATAGAAAAGTTAATATTTCACTTTCTTTGATAATTATCTCAATAGCAAATGAGTTTGTAAGAATTTAAAAATCTGACTTTACTCAAAATGTAATGCGTTATACGAGACAAAAATAGCAAAACATCAGAATTTATTGGTTTCTCAGTGGCATAACATTTGTTTTTGCTGAAATATAAGCGCCTCTCTCCAAATCTTCACTCATGTCAAGAAGATCAGTTACAAAAAATTATAAAAAGATAGTTCTTCTGTAGTAATAGCCATGCAGGGAATTCGAACTAAATAGCTCATATTGTTCTTCAACTTCAACACCCTGTATCTTTAGAACTAAGCGTTTTTCAATATCAGTTTATCTGATAAAATTATCAAGATTAAAACTGATACGCCCATATGTATAGCGAGCGTATAACAATACGAGGACTACAGTTATTACAATTTAGCTATCCTGCTTACGAAATTGATTTATTCGCAAAATTGCAGAATAAAGCAGTGTCAGTGATTTCTACAAAAGTAGAATGCAAGATGTGGTTTCAATTTCTGTCCTATTTTAGCTTCAATAAATTCATCATAAGAATGTTTAAGAAACGAAAGTATTGTTATCCATTAACTATTCAGTTGGAAGAAATTGTATGATTGCGTAGGTATGATTTCATTAAAAGCAAGAGGGCGTTTGAGCAATAAATTTATATTACGTCATTATCAAAGTTAAGAAGATACATGGAGCTCCCTTGTATTTTAGAGTTTTAATCTCTAGCTTACCTGCTAATTTATAAACCATTTCGTAAATATGAAAATTTATTAAAAACTAAATAAAGTACAAAATTAAAACTGAGGAAAAAATTTAATTTATTCTTAGGTGCATTTCATCTAAACGATCGCTTATTTAAGTATATTTTAATAAAATGCTTAAAGAAGAATTACAGCAAATATTAACTCGTCAGTAAAAGGAGATTTTTAATCCTGGTAGACTGAGTGAGCTGCTTCTTTAAATCTAAGGTATTTACATTTCAAAGAGACGTAACATAATTGAATGAATGGATATACAGATAACAAGAATTGCTACAGAGCGGCAATAATATTAACCTCTGACTGTACCGACTTCTCCAACATTCAAATATTATTTGTCTAGGATGGTTTCTAATGAGCAACACGGATCGTGTATACAAGATTATTATTGTTTCCGTCGAATCATTACCGCATGGAGTGAATGAATTAATGTAGTTCTAATAGATATTGTTGCTCATACGCTCGGTAGTTGTTAAAATACTTATATTGAATTTCTCTTTGAATTTTAAAGATAATTTGACACGTTTTGTATCGATTCACTGATCTAAATATTTATGGGGTAAGGATAATAAGCTCGTTTATCAGTCTCTTTGCTGGCATTTCATTCTCCCTTTTATCGTGTTTGTACATAAAAGGGCTAAAATTGCGAGTGGTGGTGCTGTTGCATAACTTAAGCTGCCTATTCTTGCCTTTTATTGTAAACTTTGATAACACAACATAGGACAGGAAAAGCAAAAGGGAATTAATATTCATTGGTTACTCTATTAACCGTAATGAATAAAAAGGTAGAGAATTAATTATCTCAGTTAAAAGTTGTTTATTTACGCTTTCCATGTTTCAGCAAATAACTTGTAATATATGTATGTTACACTTCATCTTTCCCAAGTTTTGTGTCGAAAACAAAATGTGTAGTTCGTATTTTTCTTTACTGAAAGAAACCGAGTAGATAGATCGTCTTTATTTTGTTATATCACGAACTTTTATTCTACATTTCTACTCTTTTACGAATTGTATGTCGTGTCCATACCTCTTTCTTAACGAAACTTTTTGATGTGGTATCTGTATGTGATATTGAAAATAATTTCCTTCTCACGAAATAATCCTATGCTTTATTTTTCCTTTTTAAAATATTTCTTGAGGGAAAATGTGCTAAAATGATGAAACAACTTTTAGGAAAACATCTGCTTAATTGAGGAATTCAGTTACTTAGCAACGGAGACTCATTAGTTACTTCTCAATATTTCGGAAATCTACAGTGCGTCGCATTTAAGATGAAGACACCCCCATATTTTCGCTAATTGAAGAAGTACATGTTTGAGTTTTTGCACAGTAATACAGATTGATGAATCACATTTTTAAGATAACTCAAATTAATTATGAATTTTAAACTCAGCCAACTATGATTTTCCAAACAGGGCAAATTCTCGTTATTTTGCTTCGCGTTGAAGATATCGAAAAAAAGTTACTAGAAAAAGTTGTTCAGAATATTATTTTAATAGTTTATACCGAATTTCATGACAGAATTAGCATTTTTAATTTTTTCTGTATTTTCGCTCATGCGCACAATATTACAAGTTTATTTTTCAATTAGAGTGCCATGGAAACTAAAGATTTAACATTTTTAATTTAATAGTGTCATGGAAGTCAAATTTACATAAGAGTCTTACCGCATAAACGATGTTAAACATATAAAAATAAAATATTAAAAGTTAGAACTATTGTATGAATGATAAATACATTAAAATAATTAAAAAGATTTTAATCCTACTTTATGAATATCACAACAAAAAGGAGTAAAGCTAAATATTTGTTGAAAACTTTTTAAATTGTAAAAACAGGAAAAGAGCATTTTTTGAATGTACAATAAAATATCCTGTATGTCATTTATTATGCGGCTAGTTTTTTAAAGACTTGTGTAGTAAATTGACAGAAGTTTTTTTTTCACATACAATATTTCAATACAATTGCAATCTTAATTACCCGAAGAAGGAAATAAACATTTCCGAAATATTGAGAAATAAACTAGTGGATCTCCGTTACTAAAAGTGGCCGAATTCCCCAATTAACTGTTTTCCTAAGTATTTATCTCGACCGATATTTAGAATTCTCAAGAGTTCGTATTTTTTTCAAACTCAAATGTTATTAATTCATCATCTTTTGTGGATATTAGATTTTGGCCACTTATAGTCATAGTAGTGAAAATTCCTAACGTGGTTGTTTTTCAACATTAAAAAGTGAAACTTTACAGGAATGTTTTCTGATCTTTTGGTCAAAAAATCTCTTCCTTCTACCTTTATTACAAGTGAAAATATTTTTTAGAGCCACCCGGCGTATAATATTTCACTTAATTTGGGAAGATATTCTTTGTTCAAAATGTAATGTCAATTTCAATCCGCCGCTATGCAGCGTCAAGTCACCATGGCACGTATGACAAGTTTCTCATTTGCAGGTTCTTCCGCCGTTCCTAACTATAATTATATGTTTTCGAGATGCAAGCATATCTGCCCAAAGATCGCATCAACTATTTCCTTTAAATGGTGTAGTAATAAAAAAAATATATTCTGTAATCTTGAAACGACTTAGAAGATCTAATTTTATCCATTATTTGCTGTACTAGTAAAATCTTTTTTGCAAAATGTGTTTGACAATAGTGTGAACTACAAAAATCTACAAACTATGTTTTATGACCAATGACCATAAGTCGAAAATGTTTAATCAACATATATTTCAAAATTAATTGTTACAAAGTTACAAGCACTTTAAGCTATTATGAGATATCAATAAAAATTGAAAGAAGAGGCCACCGCGATTACCCTGATATCAGCTCTCTGTACTTACTATCTTTGGGTGTGTATGCAAAAGAGTTACGCAATAGGGATAAACTTAAAAGAACTTAGAATGACCTGACCAACATGTGTTTAAACTTTGGCCGCCTTTCCACGGGACACCCTGTAAGAAACTTCATCTCAATGCCACACTGAAAGGAGAGCAAAGAGGTTCTGGCTAACAAGCCAGTAACCGTTTTTCTAAAACTACCTCAGTTATAAAAAGCAAATGCAAAGAAATAGACATTTATGAAAGAGTATACATTATCTGAAAGTCCACATAAGTGGGAAAAATCTTTCTTTTTAATTTTCTTCTTTTAAAACTGGGATAACAGTTGCTGATTTCTGTCTGTTCCTAGATAAATTGAAATCTTTAGAAGTGTCACATACAGGAATGTTTTTCCACAAACTATTATCATACAGAAAAATTTTTTTGCAAGAAAAATCACTTTATAAAAAATACTTTTTTCCGTGATACCACAGAATTCTTACAGTCCTTTTTGCACAGTCTTGCATATTATAGGAATTGATTTCTGAATACTTGAGACTATACAGAACAAGATAGCAGATAGAACAGAACTGGCTGCAGAACAGAAACAAACAGTTTGAATCAGGTAAAGGAGGTGGAAATATAATGTTCTTTCTGTCGACAAGTGGCTGATGTACAATGTTTGGATCGCCAGGTTTCAGGTCAGATCTTGGCGGCCAGTTCGATTGCACCCAATGCTTCTCACGAGCTCTGCTGTCCCACATACACAAAAAGCAGGGTTACTTGGTATATACACGTTGCTGACCAAGAAGAAAGCAGACCATTTTAAGGTCAACAGAAATGATCAATTGGTGCATGTGATATTGCAAAAAATCAATGACTCTCTTTATGTCTCCATATTCTTCACTCAAACGAACTGAATGGTCTATTGGAACTGAACCAAATAAAGAACACACTTCAAGCTCCGCTTTGAGCTGGCGATAAAAAGTCGCCATTCAGTTGCGTTATAGGCTGAAATTCCACACAAATCCATCATCACTTTGAAAGTATTTCAGAAACGCACTTTCTCTTGATCGAAAATATGATACCTTAGCTGGGAATGGTAAAACTGCTACATATATAACAAAACGAATCGGGACTGTTTAAGCACTTACGATGGAACTAGCAGAGGTAGACATAAAGAAAAATTTCAGTTCATATATAAATGAAAACTAAACACTGCTAACCTTATATATAAACAAGAACTCAAACTCCAAGTTGGAATGCGATTCAGTATTTCAGAGTAACACACAACGTCTCACTACAGTATCTCAGGCGTAATTGAACAAGCCCAGACAAGTATAAACCTGTCGCTGTTCTCCTATGCGTCATTCACCCGGCGCCAATCGGAAAAGGTTTGTGTCACGCAATAGTGATCCATCCTAATTAACTATAAAACAGCTCAAAAGTCAAACTCAACAGAAATTGTATTACAAATTGTTCCCCAGTGTTATCAAACTACAGAATTCTACTGTAGTCTATTTTAAAAGTAATGTGGTAAATCATTTCGGCAAATCAAAATGATATTTGTCTTGGTAATGAACAACTAACAAACTAAATCTTTTTTTTATCGTCTGTATATAATTGTAGAATACTTTGTGACCCATAGACGATTAAGAAGACGACTTTGGTTTTGAACCTTGTGAATCTAAAGTCCATCTACATTTTCTTTATTATATTTGCTTCTCTGTTTTGTTTTAAAACAAACAAGTTTTGCCCCTACAATTAAAGTATGCGTTTAATTTTCGATATATTTTAGTAGGATTTTTGCAAGAAAAATACAAAATGATTCATTATTTTAGGTATCCCAAAATCACTTTTTTTATTTAGACACGCCGTAGTTAGTTTATCCAACTTTTCTACTTTATTATTTTATATCTTTTTTAAACATTTTTTAAAAACGTGCAGAAAAAGCTCGAATGTTTGCAGGAAAAATTCCTAAAATTTAAAAGAAGGAAAAAATTAATATGAGGTATCTTTTTATTTTCTTTCCGTGATGTTCTCTGAATACCAAATAGAACATTTAAAAATTCCAGAAATTTATTTTATTATAACCAAAAAAATTCTGTGGAGCAGGAACTTCTGGAGTTTTAATCAGCCCTAAGTAGGTCCGAGATATTCCTAGTCTACATTCAAGTACGGCAATCCACGTTCGTGGCGCGGCTTTATTTGCAGAATTTAAAATATGTATGACCCCTGGTTCGCGAGCACGTCTGGGATGGTCATCTGCAAACACGTTCCGTACTATTTTCCGAGTCATTTTTCGCAGTTACCGCCGACGCTCCTTACAAATTGAGCCTTGCATACTTTTCGTACATGTATCGCATTTGACAAGAAAGTCATTTATGTGAAATTTCTCTTTCGTGTTTCTTTTTTTATATAAGGCTGCAACTAAGCAGTGTTTGAGAGTGATGTAATGTCCATTAGATATGGTCTTTTGAGTACACGAATAAAGAAATGTTTTTTGTATTTAGTTTCCTTTCTTATTTAAAGCCATCTTTTTACTCTTGAAAAAACTAATGAACATGGCATCTTACATATTATATTTATAGTAAATTTCGGGAAGTTAAGTAAAAATTTTAGTTAACAATTTCCATTTCGTCCGTAAAATGTAGTATCAGTTCTTAACCAATTTTCGTTGTATTGAAAAATGCTCGGTATTTAATTTTCTAGGAAAACTTTTTCTTGTGTACGAGGTCCGAGAACCATTAGTCTATGGACTTTCACATTATCGTTCCATTTTAACGTGCTGGACCGGAAACAATACCCAATTCAGTAACTTCGAAGCTATTCTACCAATGAGAATCCAAAAATACAAAGCACTCCACTAATGCACCGACCATTGCTTCTACAATTCTCCGCCGTTTTCTACGGAAAGCGGAAACCGTGACCGTTGTGTAATAAATTTTTATTTAGATTTGTTGCAGTTAATTCTAGACTACATCTCGTAAATTGACAATTAAAAATAAAGGCGTGACAGCATCTACGAGATTTTATATTTGAATTGCATTTGAATCCTTGATGAGAGCTGGCTAATAACGCTTATTAATAAAACTTTGCGAGGCTCTTATAATTTAACAAAAGCTGTAATACAATACACTTTAAGGTATCTAAAATATAAAGTCTTTGTTAGCGATGATGCAATGGATTTCTCTTGTAAAATTATCATGAGTTCCTTATTTCCTCAACGTTCTCCCAGATGAAGTGTCAGAACTTCTCGAAACTGAAATGTAATCGAATAATTGAGGCATTTTAATATTTCAAGGAAAAGTAATATTTGATGAGGATTTTACAGAATTTAAAAAGTTTTATTTGAATTTCAACCTATTTTTTTGTTATTGGAAATATATAAAGCTTTATCACACCTTCGATTAGTAATAATCATTTTATATTAGTATTATAACCTTACCTGTTGTTTATCAATACATACGTCACGTATGCATACTCTCATTGGAATTTCGGATTACATCACCTTGTATACCTGCTTTTATTGAAAAGTTATTTGATAAATATTTTCTAACGTCTTTATATTAAAATAATTTTAAATATTTTGTGCATTCAACTGACAATACTTGATAAAGACGAGAAAAATTTTAATTGTCGCAGACATAACCTCTTACTATCTACAACATTCAATTTAGCAAGTTTAGGTAGTGTCATAATTAGTTCTCCTTTTGCAAATTTGCATGTTATACTTTTTCATTCGAAAACAGCAAAATAATTAATTCTAGTGTAATGATTATTGAGAGTATACAGTGTGTCTCAAATATTATGAGCGTTCTATTAAATTTAAAAGACTTTTTAATAGATTTTTACTGAAAAATGAGAAAGATAACCTTATGAAATTCTTACCTTAAGATGAAGATCGCTAATGGTTGATATATCAGAGGACTAGTTCTGTAGTATTGTTAATATCAGAATCTTGGACTCAGCATTTTGAAAAGTGATCCCAAAAAAAAACAATATGATTTAAAATTTCCAGAAAAATCATGTTGGAATCTCAATGATAGGTTTATGTTTACTTGTTAATTCTAGAAATCATTTTTCCCCACTCTAATTATTCATTATTTCAAGTTGGATTAAGTCATCGTAGGTAATCATCAAAGTGCGATCAAGCTCAAAAGTTTTGTTTCCATTTCTGAGAGCTTAACACTCAATGCCATTACTGTCCACTTGTTCCAGGAAGAACTGATTTTATCTCTGAAAACCAGTTTCATCGATAATGTAGAAGACTTCCTATTTTTGGGATTGGTATTCTGCACAATATAGAAAACAAAACAATTAATAGTTCAACACTCTAGCTTCTCTATTGTACAAGTCAAGAAGATCTGGAGAAAGAGAACTTTTGAAAATTCGTTACCAAGAAGCAGAACCCATTGTGTGGACTAAGCAGCTTCACACCTTCACTCAACAACGAAGAGTTTTTCAGTCAGTGAGCTTCAACTCTCGTGATTGGCCAAATACAAGATACAAAAACTATGAAAATGAAGAAGTTACCATGCAGTTACTTTCCTACATTCTTCTAGACTAGCACCATCGTTTGTGTTTCCTGCAGAATTTAATTGTATTTTGAAGATATCATACAGAGATAGAAATTAAACATTGATGGAATGATCTTCCTTTGTTGAAAGATAAAGAGTACAGTTAACGCAAAACAGTCATTCTGAAAATCTTTTGATGTTTGAAAATAATAAAATTTAAATTCCATAAAGTTAACCTCAATTTTAAAAATGTCAGTGCCATGTAATTTATCAAACCCAAATTAATGTTGCCAACCAAGCAAGTTCAAGCCTACCTCAATTCATTCTTTCTTGATCGCATTGTACCTACATTTTTATCAACTCAATAATTAGGTTCGCTCAGCATTTTATAAACTTGAAATGCATTTTCGAATAAACAAACAGGAAACACTATTTGTCTTGATAAAAAATAATTACAAAATTGTATCTTCCAGAAAGTAACTAATCACTAATCAGTAATAAACCCAAAAGGTCTCCGTTCTTTAAATAGATTTCTTTCTCTTAAATTAAACAATTACAGTAATAATTTTAGAGTAACTCTTTTGAAAGTTAGCTACTTGAATTTTATCATAATTGAACAATTTTTTAATAGCCACTTTTAGAGTAATTGCGTTAAACCCACTTTATTTAATGACGCTATATTTTATATTTTTATTTCATTCTTTCGTAAATTTTCAGAATCTTCAAAACTTTTTCTAGACAATTTTCGGAAGTTTGTAAATAACTGCTGTTAGGATTTAAGCGTTTTAAAATAAAACCTTTTGCTTAATATAAAACGACTAATTTATTCATTAAAAACAATCAAGCAAAATTCGTTTTCTAAAAACAAATAGCAAAATTAAGTGTTTATTGGACAATTGCCCGGATTAATTTTATAAAGTTGTTTTTGGGAAAATAATAGCAGTTACATGTATATGAAATGGTTTTATATTTTTGTTTATAGGATAAGAAATGAAAACAAATGGAAGTAAAACGAATTAACTTGAATGTTTATAAACACGGGAAAAAATTGAAAGGTGCCACAGGTAATATTTGGGATCCATTATGACTGGTTTTCCCTTTTTTGTTGTACCGTTTCTTTCCAGTTGCGAAATCCGCGTGATGAAGAGTACAAGCTCTATCTTTAAAGATATCTTTCAATAGATAGATCTAAGCCAGGAAGGTCGAAATAAGTATTTTCTCGAGTTATGAAGAATAATTATATTTGACTAACGATTGGTTTTATACAGAAATCAATTCTTGACCACCCAGTTTATTAGTAGATAAAAGAACGTGCCTTTAATTGAATTTTGATGTAAAAAAATTAACTAAAACCATTGAATAGAACAAATCGAACAAATAAAATCGTCAACTGTGAGATATAGAAGAAATTCTGAAAACTGATTAGTAAATGCTAAAAGTTGCTGCGAAGAACTCCGAGAATACTGTCTAACAGTATTATTAACATAGCAATATGGCTCTTCAAAGTGGTGATCCCAAACTATCAAAAGGAAGTCTTGATATTATTTACAAAATGAAATCAGGTTAAGAAAGAATTTTAACTGAGCCAGTATATGGCCGATATTCTATTATTTAAAGTTCTGCCTACATACCTATTAAACTATGCGTTGAGATAATTTGGTGAGCCAAATCTTTTCAAGCCTTGGTTCAACTACAAAAATTCGAGAGGTACGAAAATAATGTTACTATCGAAGATGTTGACGATCAGTTTTCAAGATTTTTAAGAATTCACTTATTAGAAAATCCGGAGGTTTGGGTTTCTTGGGAAACTTCAAGATTTCTTGTTGCCATTTTTGTATCATCGCAATTTAACTGTTTCGGCTTACGTTGTTATGAGACGAGGATTAACGAACTGGTCGAAAGGAATTATGTGCTTGGAGTTCTCGAAGAGTCTGACCCGATTGATACAGTTGGTTTACTCTAAATCTTAATTTTGATATTTTAATATTATGCGGCTACAACAGAGCGTCTATGTTGCTCGTATATTTCATTTTGGATATTTAAATTGTTGCTTTATGCTGTATTGAGCGTTATTAGTTATCTTTAAAGAAATATTTAAGTACATTTTTCAATGTTGAAGCACTAAAATCAAACAATGTTATCTAGAAAATTCTTTTAGTGTGTACAGTCTACTCATGAAAGATTTTACATTTGGAGATGTTAATTAAGAAAGACCAATCGGGTAAGTTAGTAGCCAGATATTGCAAAAATTTTAGGTTTAGAAATAAAGATTAAATATTTTAATAAAAATGGGCACCGAAACCTTGAGAAAAACAATTACAAGTTTTGGCTGCTCTCGAGACACTTCTGTTGGCGACTTTCAAGCTCGTGTAAATAAGAAAACGCGATTGTAACGATGAAGCGGATGGAAAAAAGAAAACCTAAAACGAAAACTTGTATTAGAAAAGGAGATAGATCAAAGTGAGACTGGAATAATAGAAAATGGGAAATCGAAAACTGCACTTCCGTAAATTAAAATAAAATAACAAAAGTTGCTCATATTGACTGAAGATTTCCTATTTGACCATTGAAGTAGTGATGCTTTATATTCTTGCGCATGGTTATACACTGCAATATTATTAAGTCTCAAATTGGGATTTTATTAGATACCAAACAATTTAGCTCAAAATGAGTTGTTAGATGCGTAACTATGTCTACAGACAATAAAGAGTGTATCCCACAAAATTCTGAAATTTCTTTATTGAATTATTTTCATATTTAACGTAAATACATTTAAATCTTCTTTTTAAAGATATTTGAACAAATTGTTTTTTATATATCTACTATAAAAATAACAGAGCTTGAACATTTGTAAAGATTTCACCTTTGAAAAAATATAATTATTAATTTTAGCTTTTATGTCTTTGTGTATTTGCCGCTCGGAAGTGTTAAGGCCCCTAGGCGGCTGCCTCGCTACGACGTCTGCTGTCTAAAGCCAGCCCTAAAAGTGTGCACATTTCGCTATAACCGAAGTGACATATGAAGGGGAATTCTCCAAACAACCGAATACACATCTAATTTGTAAATTTGTATGTATAATTAGTGTAAAATCATTTCGTTTTGTATTAATTTTGTGAGAACAGAGTGGTACGTGGTAGATTTTTAAAGGAGATTTTTAAATGCTTTAACAGGTTTTAATTTGGTGTAATAACTAAGCATCCCGTTTAGGAATTTTCTGAATAAACGATTTTATTTTGTATTTCTAATTGCAAGTATATTCTTCCATTAAATAACTATAGACACGAATGGCAATAAATTTAATAGATAAGATACATTGTCCTAACTGTCACTGGAAGTAATAAATGATACGTGAGGGTGTTACGGCTAATATTGAAGTGGTTGAGATATAGTTCATTAAACTAATAAAAGACTTTATTTTCGATTTTCGGTTATTGTCTAAAATGTGAATTTACGATGGTGGTTAAATTAAATTTTATTTTTTCAAAATAATACCAGCGTGACATTTCCATATACCTACTCGTTTATATTACTGTTTGAAGGTGATTAATTTTTATTATAAACAAATTTCATAAATCACAAAACATTCGGACAACCTGCGAAGGTGTAAGTTGTAAAACGAAAATCATAACGCAGATTATAAAGAAATTTACACGAAGTTATCTGGCGCCTACATACATTAATAGTAACGGCAAAGGAGTGGCACCAACGTATAAAAGTGGCTTGGCAGGGGCAGGATAAAATAAAATACTCTTCAGTGGAGCCAGATTGGAACGCGGTGACAAATGCAAGCGAGCATGATAGATGCTACGAAGGAAAATACGCCATGAAGGAAACGCGCTGTGGAAATAGGAGAATTTCAGTTATGGTTGAGACCCTGCTACCGAGAAAAGAATATAATGTCCAAGGTAGCGACGAGAAAATTTCTAACCTGCGTATTTAATATTCAATATTATTCAAAGTTTTCGTGTATCTAGTCAGTGTTGATAGGAAATTAAACTTACGTATGTAGTTAGTTTGAACCTTTTCAATAGTACTGCAAAATCCAATAAACCTAAGCGGTTTAAGGAAAACTTTCGAAATCAAAATGCAAATATGTAAATGCTAGATCGACGACTGCGTGCTGTTGCAAAGTACACTCTTGTAAGAGATGGGAATTTGCTTAGTTCATATACCTGGTTTACGAAACACCTCCTAGTCATGGATTTCTCACCCCCTACAGTTGATGTTCTCACATACCCTTCTCTCATCTTCCAACCACTATTAAAAGCCTCCTCTAACTTTTGTGTTTGCATAAATTTCGAAATTTATAGCAAAATTTCGTTATATTAGGCACTGGTATTAAAACAGTTCTGCAATTTTTTTTAATTAATTCTTTAAAACCAGGAATCTACAACGAGAAAATGGATGTGATACATTATAATTTATATCTTGACTTGAATTTATTCAAAATTAGAAATGCCTAAATTAATATTGTAGATTATTTGTTGAAGCAAAAGTTAAAAAGGTTTTTAAAACTTTAAACTCTATTAAATTGAATTCCGAATACTTTCGCACTTCTTCTAGATTTCCGATTGAAACGAACTTTTCACACGCTATCACGTTCCTCTTTTTTCCTTACCAGCTGCTACAGGTTGACTGAATGATTGGAGGCTGTATTCCATTTTGAAAAGTCTACCACATGTTTTATAAAAAATTTACATTTAATTGCCACTATTTCGCACGTTCCAAAGTTCATCTTGGTTTCTGACAGCCATACCAAATACTTCCTGTATAGGAATGCAATGATGCAGAAACGTTTCTGTGTTTCCGCATCCAAAAGGAATTTTCAAGAAAGGTATGCTGCCCGACCAAACAATGCATTGCAGAAAAAATCAGAAGTGGTATTTGATATCTTCAAAAAGTGGTTACAATCTGAAAGACTTCTATCGTAAGTATTGAAGCAAATTTAACCAAAAAGATACTATTCTCCTTTCAATCTAGTTATTTCATCTAAGTTGTATATGAACTGTGGGCAGAAAAGATCTTCCAAGTTCAGAGATCGGCTAGTAAATAAAACAAGATGCTTTTATCATCTTGAAGTATCTGATGTATATTGAATATATCATTGAGATAATTAAAACTGGTAAGTACATAGGTGTATACCTATGAAATGAGACTTTTTTTTCAATTTTAAACGTTTATTAACAAAAAATGGTTACAAATTTAATCTTCAAAATAATAGCCATCGCTAGCGACACATTTTACCCATCTCTCAGGCAATTTGTGAATGCCGCGCCAAAACAATTGGCCGTCTTTGGCCGCAAACCAATCATCGAGCCATTTTTTGGCTTCTTCGTGAGAATTGAAGCGCTGCTCGGAAAGTGCGTGGCCCATCGATGCAAACAAATGATAATCGGAAGGCGCCAAGTCTGGTGAGTAAGCCGCATGCACCAGCGGTTCCCAATCGTACGTCTCCACCAATTCCCGGGTCGCTCTTGTTCGATGTGGTGGTGCATTGTCATCAAGAAAAATTACTTTGTGACGCCGATCGGCATATTCTGGGCGTTTTCGGTGTATAGCGCTGTTCAAATCGGCCAATTGTCGTTGGTAGCGTGCACCGTCAACTGTTTCACCTGGTTTTAATAGCTCGTACCAAATCATACCATGCTGATCCCAGAAAACACACAGCATTGCCTTGCGGCCGAAGCGATTTGGTTTGGCCGTTGATTTTGGCTTGTGGCCGGGCGGACCATACGATCGTTTACGCTTGGGATTGGAGAAATACACCCGTAACGATGCGATGCAAAAAAGACTTCCTTTTGAACCGGGAGAGCAGCATTTCACAAGTGGTTTTTCGGTTCTCTTGCTGCCTTTCAGTCAGTTCATGCGGCACCCATCTTCCGACCTTTAAAATCATGCCCATGTCTTTCAAACGTTTGCAAATGGTGTTTTGGGTCACTCCCAACTGCTCTGTCATCATTTCTTGCGTTTGACCATCATCTTCATTCAACAATGCTTGCAATTCGGTGTCCTCAAACTTTTTCGGTGGCCGGCCACGTTCCTCGTTCTCCACGCTAAAATCACCACTTCGGAATTTTTCAAACCACCTGAAGCACTATTCTCTGCTTAGAGCATGTCCACCGTAAGCTTCTATAAGCATTTGATGAGCTTGAGAAGCGTTTTTCTTCAATTGATAACAGAAAATCAACGATGTCCGCAAATCGTAGTTTGAAGGCACGAAATTCGACATTTTTAAGAGCGAAAAAAATGCGTTGTTGTATGAAACATCACAAACAATGAATTGAATATTGTTGACAGATGACAGACGAAAAGAATAAGACATTTGGGACAGTTTAAAAATACTCCTAGCGACATCTGTGGTCTAATAGCTGAAAGTCTCATTTCATAGGTATACACCTGGTATATTTGTATTTATTTTGTAGTTTTCTAGGTGTGTTTTAAATTGATCATATCTACTGCAAAATGTAGAGTGAATGAACTTGTACTCTGGACCAAAGAACTTAAAAAGTCGGCGCATTTCCAGGACTACTATGATGTTTTTCTTAGAATTGGAGAAAACATGATAAGATATCATCTTCAACTAGCAATGAAAAGAAATAGAACTTCTAAAGCCTTCAAATGTGCAACATGATTGATCTTGACCGACCATTGCACTATGTCCAATTTGGGTGATATTTCGGTCATGAGTGTTTTTTGATCTTGGATTATAGAATCAGTGATTCTAAGATAAGTTTCAACAGATTCAGATGTAAAAAAGTTTAAATAATGCCTGTGGAATTAGAAAGGTCAAGTTTGGACTAGCCTGGACACTTTGGGTGCATGTTGGCGCAGAGTACTATTCAATCAAAACAACCCTTATCTCTTGTAGTGTCTTCCTCTGCTACAACTGATTCGTTGCTGCAAGTCGGCTAGGAGATATACGACATTAAATATGCTCAATATAACCGAAATTTCACCCAAATTGGACATAGTGCATTGCTTGAAACGAAAAGACCCAATTCAATTTATCAGATCAGCAGAAGATGGGAGCAGTTGAGCTGATTTTAACGCAGGTGACTAATTTTATTAAAAACAGATTTTTCCAATTTTTTAAACTTTTTTATTACAAATACACGGTTGACTTTAAGTTTGTGCTTTCAAAGAATAGAAAATAGAGAAACGAAATTTATATATTTGATAAGAAGCACATTTTGTCACTTTGAGAAATGATTATATCAATAAAGTGTTTGATACGATGTTTCTTGTTTATTTCGTAAATAGACATTTGTTTTGCTGTCTTGCATAATAAGTTTTCGATCATTATCTGAATATCATTCTTAGCTGTTCAATATTTTGAAGGAATCCTTTAAAACGATAACACAGGTAATATCGATAGAAGATTAAAAAGGATTCACCTTAATCGGCTCTTAATGATTAAGTTATTTCTAGATTGAAAATGTCAAAAATTATTCAAGTAATGTTTTAGCTGCGTAGCAAATTAATTGCTCGTTCTAAACTTAAGGTAACCCCGACAACTTACTTCAATCTAAAATTATTTCGCGTAACAAAATTATTTATGCATTATGTTTGTTAATATTCACCTGAAAACAAGCTCCGAATTAAGAATTTACATACCTTTTGCGTTAAATAACCTTCACTAATTGATTTTTTGATCGTGCGTTATAAACCCGCTTGGTATACTAAAATAAAAGTATAAAACCTTTTTGAAGGGTTCCAGTTTTATGTTTTAAAATAAATTGCCAAGTAGTAAACATTTTAAGAGAATTGGGAGCTTATTGGTGTTCCGATAACAATTTCGTCTTATACGTGTAACGTTTATCTTTCAATAGATGCTCCTTATATTTACGTTAAAATGTAATTTTCTTAAGAATTTGCGTTTTGCTTTTTTTACCCCGAAACAGTTTGAACCCGTTTCATGCCATGCTAGCATCATTCACTCGTTTAAAAAAGTCCCTTTGCAAGCACACATGGGGATTTTAAGCTACCCAGCATCCAAGATACATTATTAATTTATGTTTGCCTGTAGCTACGCATGCCAGTAAAAATTTTGTTGTTATCCGAAGGATGTGTTTCTTCGTTTTAAAGAAGGTTATCAAAATAGTACTGACGTGAAATATATAAAACCCTGAAATATTAAAAAACTGAACACGTTGCATTTCTAATTTAGTCGTCTGGAAAATTCTTCTTATAGCTTTTAACTATCAATAATATCATAAAGCATAATTCTTTCAATTTTCCTTCCTTTTTAAAAAAGTAAATAATATTCTTTTTCTTAATAAAAAGAAATTCAAATTGCATTCTTTCCCAAAATTTTATTCCTGTTTTTTGTGATTTGATGAAAAAGTTTTATAGCTACCACCGGCAACAATCTTTATTGCTGTCGATTATACGCAAATTTCTAGTTGATTTCGTGTCCGCAAACCGCAATCGTGAGTTTAATTGCCAAAATATGGTTGTGGTCCTAGAAATTCTTACACATCATCATGCGTCATGTGCAAATGTTAATTAATTACTAAAACAGTCGTTGCTATTCAGCCGCTAATTGTGTCGGATCGGACTCGAACTGCAAGCAGCACTACAAATGCGGGACGTTATCGATGTTCACAAATGTTTACGCCCATACTATTGCCATTTTTTGTTCAGTTTTTCATTTCCATTTTAATCTACACAGAACCGGCTAAATTCAGGGTTATTTTCAATATTACCGCGGGTTTCATTTGATAACTGGCTGCATAAAATAATTTCCTTCGTATTCCTATTTTCGTCATATTTTCAAATGCAAGCCTTTTAAATAGTAAATCTTCTGTGTCTGAAATGAAACCTTAATACATGCAGTTCTATGGAAAATATAGGTAACAGTTCCAGCAAATAACTTCTCAATTTATTTATTATGAAAATATTGGACTACCAGATTCAACCATTATTGTTATAAGTCAAAACGTAAGGAAATCTTTTGTTAGATTTCGAGAAATACAATAAGCTGTGTGATAATCCATACCAAATTAAAGACAGTGACCTTTTTGTTATTGATAATAATCACAATCTTGCAACTTCAAAATGTTGAATTTTTGAAGATTTAGGTTTCTCCAACAAGCTAAATCCAAATTATTTCAAGTGAATTCATCTAAATTTATAATTTTGGGAAAACTTCAAAGTACTTTTGTACAGAAAAGAAAAAACTGAAACGATTTTAAATTATTTGAGTTTTTTGTGGTATATTTCATAAAATCGTCTCAACTTAAACGGGGATGATTGTCATTCTGTTAGTTTGGACCCTTATAACCAAGGCACGGATTCTATGCAAATGCATATTTCTAACTATAGATATGTCAAAATAATGCTTTTGTTTCTATTCGTATCTAATAAAATACAATTAGGTGATATCAAAATAAATTTGCATATTTTGCATATTTCGAGTCAGTTGTGCATATATTTTAATCAAGAGCATATTGATGCATAATTTCTTCGATTTTCTGATGAAAAATGTAAAACATTAGTAAAGAAATTGAATTTAAGCATTGCATGTAGATATATTACAGAAAAATCTAAATCTGCCAAAAAGAGAAAAAAAGAAAATAAAACCCTTCAAACCCTTTACCTTTCTTTAGAATTTCTAAGAACTATTGGTTGTATAACTGTATTTTAAGACTTTCTCAGGCATGCCTTCAAGTAATTACAGTTTAAAGGGGATCAAAACACAAAAAACAAGTTTGTCAACTGAAATTAGTGTGACGTCAATGTGCAACAGACGCTTGAGTTTTACATAGTACATTGCATTCACATTTGCTGGTGTTTTACAAGCGGTTTTTAGATTACGTTTTAAACTTAATTTAAAAATGCCTGCTTGAAGTGTGTACAGTTGTAGAAATAGTTCAAAGAATAAAAACAATTGAGAAAAGGGAATATTTTTTCATAAACTTTACTCATTACTTTAATTATGCATACATTGATATTTTGTAATTTGTATTTTATTTTAACATTAAATATTTATTTGTATTTTAGTATTCCGATTATTCATATACAGGGTGTTCCTAATGATGGTCAAACATTTTAATAAGTAATCCCTGGGCTAATTATAAGTTAAAAAAGTTCATATAAACAAGTGTCCTAAAATGCATCCCTTCCAAGATACAGGGCGTAATACGTAATACCGACAGGATTTTCGACAGAGTACGTCAGTAGCAAAGCAGAAGACTGCATGCCTGCATAGCAGTTAGCTGGAGTGGCCATTTTCAACATCTTATTTAATGGCGAAATCAAATACTGACCCCTTGTACATAATAAACAATTTTATTTTAATGAATGCTGATGAAATGTACGAAACTCTGTTAATACAAGAAAATCTGCATTAATTATCTCGCATATTTTAGTATTTTACAGTGCATATAATTCCGTGCCTTGCTTATAACTGTGGTACATGTTTGGTGTGAATTAGTATTGTAAGATCATGTACAAATAGCCTTCAACTATATCTGATATACTCTTTTTTAGCAGTAATTTCCTCAATATGAACATAGCTAGGTAGCCAAGCATTTTCATTTTAGAAACTATTTCCGGTCACCTTTTCGTTTTATGGAATTCTCATATTTATTGAATTCACTTAAGTATTGAGCAAGTTTATACAGCAACTTCGTTACACGGAAGTTTGAAGACTACAACCCTGTATATTCTAAAACCACTTTAGACAAACTATCTAGAAACAATGAATGATGTAAATGTCGATCCTTGAACTGGAATATAATAGCGCTTATTATTAATTCAATAATTTTGGCGTATATTTAGAGAATAGAATTCTTAACTCTTGGAAATTGTCTAACTAAGCATCTGTGGGTCTTAGGAAGATAGAAAGAGCAATCTAACTGGAAATAATATGAATAAGCAGAATTGTTACTATAGGATTCGTTCTACTTTTCAAAATCTCTAGTCACATTGATTTATTAACATTTATCGGAATTTATAATGTTTACTGTATAATTTGCAATATTGTAAGCTGTATCCGTTCTTACATCTGTGCAACTTTTAATATTCCATTCAAATACCCTTAAAATACAGTTGATTGCTTTGTGGTTTTGCTTGTAACATGTACTTATTATATAAACTTTAAAAGATATCTTGCTCCTCGTCTATCATTTAGAAGATTGTTATTCAAAACCAAACCAAGTCAAGGTAAAATCAATAAACTCCGTTTTTGTACTTAAATATAATTGAAATGCGTTTATTTAACATTTAATCTCTGAAACAAGAAGTATTATAGCTTTCGATTTGAATTTTGTTTCCAGCTAAAGATTGACAGTGTTATTCCCTGTCCAACGATATACAGCTAGTGGTGGAGTGCCATTTAAAATTTTGCGGTTAGGTGCGCTGGGGCGAGCACAGCGACATCTATTATCAAGTTGTCTATGTCGGTGCCCTCCTTCATAATTAAAATGACTTGTTTTTTCGTGTATAAATATTATCATTTGCTTTTGATATATAAAAGGTAGAAAGTTTTTAAATAACACCCGGTATACAAGTCAATATGATAAATTGATAACTTTATTTTCAGTGTGTTTATTTCCAAGACACGAATGTTAATGGTATGTGAAGGAAGTTGTCTATTCCTGAGAATTCAAGCTTAAATTCCTTATTTGGGTGCGATCTAAATCGGTTTGTTAATTCAGTAGGCTGCTGAATGTAGAAATTAACGGTTTATTTTGGAGGAGCACCCGGCACCCACAACAAATGTAATAATTTGATCGTTATATAAAGCTTTTCAACTGTCTTTTTCTAAATAAACTAGCAAATGTTTCTTTATGTTTCGTCTTAACCCGAATACTGTTTCTAGTTAAGAAAGAAATTAAAATAAATAAATATTCAGTTACAAATTTTATTTAAACTCATTAAAATTTCCTGAAAAATCCAGAAAATAGCTCTTCGTATGTATATTTAAAAACTAAAAGGAAGTGAATGTTATGTAAATTATTAAAATATTCCTCCTGACTGAAATTTGAATTTTGGATCAATAAAACAAAATTATTAATAACAACCGGAAACGGATATTAGACAGGTTGTTTCTTTTATGGTAGTTACACTGCTCTTTGTTAATCATGCAATGTAGTGATTGTTTATTCTTCAGATGATTTCAATTAAATCTCGACATAAATATGTAAAAACTCACCATTAGTTTACCCATTTTAACATGTGATAAACAGACTGGAAATTAAATTATACCTTGAAATTGGTAAGGTACGATTTACAAGTGTTGTATGTATTTAAATAATCATTAATACTACCATGTAAGGTTAAACAACCATTTGAACATTAAATAATAGCTAGTCGATTCGAATACAGTTTTAGATTTGATTCCCAAGTATTTCTCCAACGCAATCTGGTTTATACACACGCACACAAAACGTTTGTTATTGCTGTAAGTCGAAATTTACTTTTATGTTTTAAAATCAACTTTTAAATTGTGAGATGACACGAACTTGAACTGAAACAGGAAAAGATGAATGTTCTATTATAAATAAACATCTCTGTGGAAAAGAATGCCGTTTTAAAATACATAGGCGTATAAACTATGTAGGATAACTCTCTTAAGGATCTTATTGAACAATACATTAAGGTACTTACGTATCAATAGGTACTAAAATTTCAAGAAATTATTTGTATTTTTTATCGCTCAATATTTGTGAATTTGTAATTTTTAAATTCGAAAATTAAATATTGCGCCTATCGGCTCGTGTTGCAAACTTCATCCTCGTGAAAAATAATAGCCATTACATGCTCGTTAAATAATATACTAATATTTCATATCACGGGATCATCATCCGTCTCATGATGCGAATAAAGTATTATTTTCTTTTTTCGACAAAAAATGTATCATGTTGTAGGTTATACTACCGAATGTAAAAAAATTAACATTTGATTGTAGTCTTGCAGTAGAGTATAACGATCAAATAGTTGCGTGTTGTTTTCGTTTCGCTGGTGATTTTTCAATTTTTGTTTTCCGTCATGTATAGTCAACCAAATAAAACGGTTTTTCTTTGGAAAAAAGTTTGCCGTTGCAAAAATAATTCGTTTTTGAATCGTTACTTAATTCAAAACTAGTTATTTTAGTTTCTCTGTTTTTTATGTTACAGATTTATTGCAATTTTTCCAAGAAAATATTGCTCTTGATCACACTAGAGGTTATCACATCGTTTATTTACTGTTTTATCTTTTAAAATATTTGTTTTTATATATTTTCTTAGAATTACTAATTATTATTGAGAAAAAAGGAAAAATATTTCTTGTTTGTATTTATTACTATTTTATTGGGAAAATTAGAAATTTTAAAATTACTCTTAAAACGTTATAAGTTTTATCGAATGACTCACAATTTATTTACTGTATTATATCGATAAGATATGAACATAATTGTGACTAAAACATCAGATGACATTTTGAGTGTTTGCACTTCTAGGAATGTTGTTGGTATGGTTCATTGTCCATGTTTATTATGAAATCAAACAAAAGAATAACCTCAAATTAAACATGCATGCAGACGAATTACAAATTTTTATCGTGGTCATTTTCGCTTGAAATTTAAATTGTTTCTATTATTTGTACTCGCATTACTCATTATCATTGTTAAATCATCTGGAAGTTGCCAACTGATAGGATAATACAGGGAAATAATATTAAAAAGTAAAGAAATTCTCTGAAAAATTTGATTGCAATGTTTTGTTTCCTGTAAGAAATTCTTGTCTATTTTGTTGACAATGCATGATATCAAATAAATGCATGTTTAAATAAGCAGATTAGAAAATTTATATCTGTCATTCTAAAATATCACAGCAGTATCTACGTATTTTGGCGCTTTGACATGTTATTATTTCGACATTGACATAAATAATATAATATAGTATAGTATACATGGATAACATAAAAGATGACCTAAATTGTACAAACATATTCATTGTACTTTAATAGAAACTATTACATACACATATTTGTTAGATTTTACATAAAATTAAATTCACATCTCATATGTAAAATTTCAAGTTTTATCATTGAAATTTTCTCAGTGTATATCTAAAAGGAATTAATAAATAGCGTGAGAGGAGATCAATGCGGAAAGTACAGTAATTGAAGTTTGAATAGAAATCGGTACCGATTGCTCTCTTATAAGATGTTTATGATCAGGGGGACTTTAGATGCAACTAGCAAATCAATAACGATGCCGTTTAGTTACAAGTATTTAGGAAGTTCGCTTTCAGTGCATATTGGAAAGGTATACAAACGCTCCATTTGCATCATAAATTCCTCTGAAAATAAAAATATTGTAGGGATTATAAATAAACGATGGGCTGCTTGAGAATATTTGTTGGTATTGTCGACGAAACAAAATTATTTCGTTGTGATGGCTGTGGTCGGCTGTTGGTGAGTGACAACACCATGGTTTTGCAATGGATACCTTAAAGCTTTAGTTAGTGAAACTCTAGCATATCTTTCAATACTTCTAAATCTCATTAACATATAATGGCAGGTGCGGATTTAAAATTCCAACAGTAAACCAAATTATGATAGTCCTCGAGCAGTTCAGAAACAAAAGACCTGTACAACTTCTTCCAGTTTTCGCAATAATTCTCCGCCGCTACCAATAGCAATAGTTGCGGATATATCCATACAAAAAATGTGAGGGATCATTTCGAATAATCCCAACAAATAATAAAGTTTATTAAACCTATAAACGGCATATGCAATTCCCATTATATCTACTTGGTATAAATTCATACAATAATTTCAATAATAGCAACGAAATAACTTATTAAGATGTAGACTCGTTAGACTCATTAAAAACCCAGATAAAGCAAACAAGTCATAAATATAGAATATCACTCTTTCGAGTATCACAGACATTAATAATTAATTCGGGCTAGACAAATATTTGACAACTGTTTCATAAGAGCAGTAGGATATATCATAATTTTGGGGTAATCTATTAGTAGTTATTATAGGAATCAGAAATAAGTAGCCTGATCCTTGTCTTAGATGTACACTTGTTAAAATACCTCAGAAATCATTATTATTATGACTCTGAAAATAATAGTTTTGAGTTATATTGAGTCAAACGTATTTAGCTCTCTTTGCATTTGCATAAAATAAGGTATTTTATAAAATTGGTCTGTATCACTTATTTTTAAGAAAAATCCGACGGTTTCTATTAAAATTCAAACGACGACTTTCATCGCTTAGAAACAACCGAATGCACATTACAGTGTGTTTTTTTATAATAGAAAATTGACCTGTTTCAGGGTTTTCCATTGTATTGCCCATAAAAATTAATTTTCTGCATTACTTTATACTCACGCTGTATTTTAACTTTTATAGTTATATTTTATACCGAATCAGTTATACAGTTATACATTTTCTGTATAAATTGTCAAAACAAAATTTCTAATAAAGTATTGTATTTAAATAAAATAAAATACCTAACAATTACTCAATTTGAATTTTTTTCTGCAGTTACAATGCAAGAAAACATCAAATACTGATTTAGTCAAAGTGATTTGATGTTTGTGAAATTTTGCATATAATCATAATTTCATATTCTGAACAACTTTCCTTAATAACACTTTGCCGTATTATTGACCGAAATGGCACTTTGCTTTAACATAAAATAACTTTTTTCTCAATTGTCATGACCGTCTTGGATTTTAAAAACTAAAAATGTGCTTGAAATTCTTTTCAGACCAAGCAGACCGGGATCCCAAAACATCAAAACGAAATTCAAAAATTTTTGGTCAATTATACCTATAGTGAAGTCAATCCGGGGACACACTGTATGAATCTTCTAAAAATGTAGAAATAGAACGAATCGAAGCCGCGGGCGTACATTGTAACTAAGATTACGTTGATGCGTATTGAAATACTCCACATTACCCACGAACAAATGCATTGTAAAAATATGATTGAAAGACGCAGGTGACAGTTTTCAAAGTGTGAAAGGTGATGAGATCAAGCACAGCTTAATCCAAATTTATACGGTGGTAACGACACCGTGGTTGTCTGAACAGTCTTAAGAATAAATAAAAAGAACTTACGCTTTAGTACAGTCAATTCATAAAGTAATGTCGCAAAATGATTTACATTCTGGTATGTAATGTCATAATTAATGACAATGCAATCCATAAATACTAACTTAATAAATTAATCTTGGTTAATCGATTACTATCTATGAAATGCAGAATTTACCATTAAAATATAAAACATTTTTCGACATTACTTTATGAGCTGATTGTATATATGACTGTCTCTCTTGGAATAGAAGACATCAGGCTAGAGAACACTCATGAAAAGGTAAATTACTGTACTTCTAATGGGCTGTGTCAGAAAAGAAATTTGCCTTTCTTAGCACTCATGCTACCGACGAACATTTCGTCAAACATCTTATAATCTCAATAAAACCCTAAGGGTCGATCTCTGCTGTTGTCATTAAATATTAATATTCTCTAACTACCATGGCAACCGATTTAGTTTTTTTTCTCCTTGTTAAGATCAGATAAAGCTATACTTCTTTAAATTTTTAAAGAAGCTTTATTAGATACTGAAAGGCGTGTAGAAAGCTGATCTAAATCTTTAATGATTCTACTAATTTATTAAACTCAAAAGTTTCATAGTTTTATAAGAGAGTCAAATTGTTACGTTTAAGTTACAACAGATTTCTTTTCCTCCTAAGTCTTATTCGTACTCAAATTAATTTTCTTTTAAATTTTTATGATGTGTTCTATTTTAAAATCTTGGGAATGGGAGTTGTAGTAAGTAATGTAAAATTTTTTTATATTTTAATATTTGTCATGCAGAAAAATAAAGATTTGTTGGGTACGTTCTTGGTACCTACTGTAATTTGTAATTGTAAATTTCTTTTGTTACCTCTACTGATAAGATTCTCTTTAAGATACTTTACAACACTAATTTTTTTGACATTTTATAATAAAAGATCTTTGATGAATAGTTTTATTAGTTTTATTCTAAAATTGCTCAGCGGTACATAGAAAGTCAGTCGAAATAAAATCTATGTTAGTACCTTAAAAAAAATCATTTGTACTATACTAAAACTATACTCAAATTACTGGTATAAAAACTTTACGTATTCACCCCGTACCTACATAAGATGATTGTTTCCTAACTGTAAGGGAAATCAAATAAATAAGGAGGGTTACTAAAAATCGCTGAATTGCATGCAACGTAGAATTTTCTCACATTAGAACAGGATTCCAATTTGCGTACCAACACCCAAAATTGATAAATGGCGTCTTATCAAGTTTGTAAACTCGTATCTGGGTTGCAACTAACAGTGTGTTTGTGACATGTTCAACAAGAATCTGTTTTATAATTTATAATATAATGAACTTCCAGTCGTGTCCTGGATGTCACAAAGGAGTGTTGCTTACTCCGTTCATGATACACGAGTTTATACGTATACCGATAAATAGAAAAGGAAATCCAATGGTTCCTTATGTAGTTCGGAATATTTTATACGTCCTTTTTAGGCCATCCTCGACGATATTGCAAAATTTTATGAAGCAACTACTGCTGCCTTCAAGCTTCCCGCTCGCATAGGCTTACCTTCTTGTTGCTTTGTTATAGAAAGCGTGGTTTAACGTTGAGGTTTAGTAATAACGAATAATTTGAGGAACTAATAAATTGTTTTCAGTTCCCGTAAGTAAAGCCTTTCACCTGTTTGAAGTGTAATATTTTATTATTCTTTTCTCTCTCCAATGTTTGTGTGAAACAGATTAATCGTAATTGCATCAAATTTAAAATTATAAAATAACAATCTTGAAATTATTTCCTATCTCTGTTTGTAAACTCGTTAACTAACCAAAACCTTTCTTATTTTAATAAAACAATTGGATTTTCCGCGGATGCAGATTTATCGGATGTTGATTGGAATAATGATGGTAATACCTATCGCAAATATAAAAGGATGCAGAATGCATTTTTAGTAGTATCTAATCTTTTAAACCCATTAACTAACCGTATTCGTTCTTTCTTGTTTTAATAAAACAACTGATTTTTTGCGGATACAGATTTATAGGATGCTGATTGAAATGACGTCTGTCGCGAACATAAAAGGATTCAGAACGCATTTTTGAAATCATCTAATCTTCAAAAATAAAAATAAACGATTTACATTTATGAAAGGAACACAGATTTCATTTGATACTAGATGTCGTTGTGTCAGCTCCAACAACACACCTAACCTCAAATCGTAAATGGCACAGCCCCATTTGTGACACGTCATTGTAAAGGAAATTACAATTACAATCTTTTGGTGGAAACAACATTTCAACGTTTTATTTCCATTAACATAATTCGAGCACAGTAACCTTTAACTCTATATTTGTCTCCATCATACATTAGTTGTATAGATTGACATTTTTTTCTTGTTTTGATACTTCCATTTGTTTGCGAACCATTAAGGGTGAACCCATTGTATTTTAAAGGAAACTCTTGTACGATATGTGATAAAAAAACATTTACCAAATAATGCGTGTCGCAACATTAAGTTCAAGTTGACATAATCAAAAATAATCTTAAAAACAGAAACTTAAAAAATTAAAAAGAATACCAAGCGAGATAAGTTAAATCTACCATTGACCAGCCATAGGGTGCAAAAGGTGACAGAGGCGCTATTAAAAAAAGACTAATAACAATAATTTAAATTCTTAGTAGCAATTTATTCCATTGATCAGTGGAATATAAATAGATAAACTAGAGAATGAAAATAAAAAAGAAATAGATGAGTAAGTATTCAGAATTTACTAGAAGCCAGTATGGTCTGCTCAGGCTAAATGCAACAAAACCTTTGATTGATTGCCTTTCTAATCATCCAGAACCCATATCGGATAATTTAGAAATGATAATTTATTGATCCTCCAGTTCCAAATCAAATCCAAAATTCCATATTTTGGCAAACCATCAGAGAAAAGACTGCAAGTACACTTTACAAAGCCAACCAGTGCAATGTAACATTTAGAAACAATCATTACATTCTTATTCAACGTCAAGGTGCGTAAATAATAATAGTGTGCTGTCATCGCATTGGCAGTCATTCTTGCACCAGAAAAAAAAGATCTTCTTAGCATAAACAATGTTATTTTCATTATTTTAAAAAAATTATGTTAGGAATTAAGAAATTAATTTTAATGTGATTCTGAACATTTTTCGAAGATTGATGAACTGCCACTTGTATGCGATGACTTACCTTTTACAGCATAATATATTATTTACACCATCAAAAGCAAAACACGATATCATGAAATAAGGATGGCATTTGCAAACTAAACCACACCTTTTGTAACTCGATATACATCGAGCAGACACCTAAGAATTTCAATATTAGGCCCAGATAATCAAACTATGCCAAGCATTTACTCAATACAATCACCAAATGATTCTGTAAAATTATTCTACCGTGTGGAGTCTATTTAATAAAATTGTGCTATTGAACAAAAACAAAACTGTTAACTAATAAGCTAAGCAGAAATCTAGCTGTTGGACTACGCATAGCACACATATATATATACGTATAATCCTTTTAACTTAATTTGTTTTGATCCAGGTAGTTGGACATAAACATGGTAGTTATTGTGAACTCAAAAAGTACTTCAGCTTTTAAATGTATTTAGATCAAGTTTTAATTTTCTAAAATACATCGTCTGTGCAACAGAGTTGTCAAATGCTGTGGTACTGTGAACATAGTTTTATAACGAATATTTGCAGAGTGAACTTGACACCTGGTAAGCCTAACTGTTGGCAAAACTGAAACATGCACAAAACCCATTAATGAACACAAACAGATGTCTGAATCTAAGCTGTTTTACGGTTTATTTATCACAGTTAACTAATCGTTGGAAAAACAGAAGTTGTGTTTTCGCTACCGGAGTAAAAAATCTGGAAAAAAAAGACTAAAATAACATGGGTGATATTGGATTACCTTGGGTCACATTTTGTTCCAACATTTCTTGCCAACTCTTTTAAAAGTGTTGCAGTTTCTAACAGAAGAAGTCTGCTTAAAATACAAAATATTGTGTTGTGTTAGGTTGAAAGGCAGAATCGTTTTTGATTACCACAACATTATGTCCAAATCATGTGTCCAAAGATCAGCCCATCTGTTTCGAGTTTTATGGGTTTCTTACTATTCTCATTCGCCATACTTATTTGGTCTTTCTTACCCAGACTTACAATCTATTTAGGAAAGCAAGATTTGGCTTAAATGAATGAAGAAACTTGGTTTTGGGATATCTAGTTGTAGGATAAGACGTGACCTTTTGCAATGAGTTAGATGAGATGGTTTCTATGATCATGGTAGTAGTATACATAGAGTACGTTCAAATAATTTCAACTTCTAGATATTAAATGTAACTTACAAATTACAAATTACAACTTACTCTCAGTAATAATTTTGTATTCAAGGGATATAATGAATTCTGAAACTACAAACGTTGAACATTAGTATTCGCCCGCTTCCTATTATAATAGAAAAATAGCAAGCAATGAATGCATTGGAATAACGATAGTTGCGTTATCCATTAATTTAATTCGGTTTTGTTTATTTTGTTTTTCGGGGGGTTATACTTACTTGTTAAAAGAATTACTGCAATTGTTTATTATATAAATAATACAATTAAGTATACGGTGAAATAAGAAAAAACTAAAATTAAAATTCAAAACAAAACAGTTAATTACATTAAATTGCTCGGTGAATAAAAATAAATTCTGCCACTATATATTCAAATTACGTACTTAAGGAAATATTGATTGTTAGAAACGAGGTGAACAACCTTGGACGTGTATGTATTTTAAGTAAACCCGAACATTTGAGAAATTTTTAACAAAATCATAACGAAGTGTTGATAATTTCTTTATGTTGATGATTAACAAAAGAGAATTATTTAAAAATTAAAGACCTTATAAAAAAAAAGCAAAAACTGTATAACTTTTATCAGTAGTCACGAAAATAACAGTATATATTAACTGATGTTAATTTAGATAGTAGGCATTGAAAAACAAGAACAAACAAGTAAATGTATTACAGTCCAATGTGTCAACTGTTTCTTTACTTCATATTAATGGGGCCAAGTTTTAATTTTCCAAAAGAAAACTTCCTGTCAGATATTTTTTGGATCTTACGGTATTTTATCATTCTTTTTGGTCTAATATAGATTAGCAATAAATGTAAAAAACAAACTTAAAAACCACTTTCTAATGTTACCAGTCTTGACGAGATGAATAGTGGAGTTGGATTAAGAAAGGCTTTTGTTTTATTTATCGCTTTTCGAGTGACGTAATTAATTTTATGTAAATTGAGAATTTTTATAACACAAAACAAATAAAACCAGTTGTATTTACAAGCATATACTATTTCGTTGTTTAATTTTAAAAAAGTATGTTTATAGTTTATAATTTTAAGTATGTATCATATTCCTATCATAACATTGTAGCAGATAATAAACGTTAGCGGCATTACCAACTTAATATCTCGCTGGTTTGAAAAGAATTTTTAAAGGCAAGTAGGTAGCTTTGTTGTTACTGTTTTATTGTTTGAGAATAGAACTCCGGCAATTTATGTGTAAATTAAATTATCTGTTGTGAATGTCTGTAGATTTAGCTTTAACAATGATTAACAGACTTCCTCTGTCTCCGGCATTGTTATATCTTATCAGTGTGCCCACTCGCTTCGGGTCATGGTGATAAATGATAACTAGCTGTCGTAAAAATATTATGTACAGTTATTTTCAATAAATAATGGCGAGATGCTCAAAAAAATTTCATTTTCTCAAAATAGCTGTTACAACCTTAGGTAATTCCCATTGGAGGTTTTACAGAAAGGAATTTAAATTTGTGGCTTAAATGTAATATACAAGAGCAATATTGATATAGTAACGTGTTCTTTAAGGTAGGGACGACACATTGGAACTTTAATATCAGAAAAAAGCTAAAATATGATATCACATTTTTTGCCACATGTTGTCGACCGTAGCGATACTTTTTTCTTATGGGTTTTATATATTGGAAGATGATGTTTTATTTTCTGAATATTGTGCCTCTTGTTTGAATTTATCTCCTGGATTTCCCCTTTTTATTCGTTCTTACGTTTTCCTCGCTTTTCGCCTTCAATATGTGCACACCTACATAAATAATTGTTTGCTTCAATTTTTGCCCTTTGAGATAGCTCCGCAAGTGCGCAATTTTGAGTAAATAATATTCTGTAGCTAACTTAGGGGCGAAGTTTTCAACTAATAACAAAAGTTGCCCTCTAATTTGTAATTTTAGGGAAGTAATGTGAAGACATCTGAACTGTCTAACTTTTCCCCTTGTTTACGAGTCTCAGCGTAGCCCGGACAGTAAAAGGGGCAGCGCTTTTGTCGGCCCAGCACTTTTCTTCCTCGCTGGCCATTGCTCATCAACTCGCGAAATCTTGGGACATCATTAATCTTAAAATCTCACGGTACGTATGGCGATCGTGACAAATTGAGCGGGGTACTTCACCGCTATTAATACTACACTAAATATCAATTTCATCTTCTTAATTCTTTTTTTAACTTGATTGTCTAAGTAAGAAAAGATTCATTTCCTTAATAATAAAACTTTTCGTTGAGTTTTAAAGGAAAGCTGCTTTAATTCCATTAAGTAAGGTTTGGTGTAGGAATAAGAAAACGGAAGTTTCTGAAACAAGTGATTTTTTGACAAAATACAGTTGTGTATTTGTTGCAGGAGGGTAGCTTGAAGATGTATTAACGACGTCTAAGCTTCACTTTCATACTTTTCCATTTACAACTGACATATTGGAAAATAAATTGAATTTCTTTTCAATTATCTATAAAGATTTAAAAATATTTCCAATAATTAAATGGAAGTGTTGCTTTATTATGAGAGTGTTTTCTATGCAACAAACTTAGTCTTCCAAAGAAACTTTAAAATTGCTTCTTTTGTACACCATGATCAATCCTTCTCACCCCTACAATCGAATAACTATATATACAGTGCTCTCCATTGAAAGCTGGTGGTTTCTAAATTCGAATGGGAACTAATCGATAACTAGCATTAAAATGCCAGGCCTGAGCTGATTTCTTTTGAAAGTTGCTTTTTTCGCATATCTTCAATATTGACCAGATGCCACTCTAGTATTCTTGCCTAGCTCATCAAGTTTTATTGCTTGAATTAATGCAATTTCAAATAATTCTGAATTTGATTTGAAGATCCAAATGTACTTGTATCTTCAGGGTTACAGTTAAATTTTCAATTGTAAACCATTTCAACATAGTGTTCCGAGATGCTATTATAGCTCCTCCTCTGCAATAGAGGAGCACGTTGGAAAAAGACTAGAAATATACAAATTAGAGGCCATAAGATTAACTAAATAGCTGGCCAATAAAATTATGTGATGTAAATTCTGAGTTTGTTGCTGTTTCGAAGTGGTTAAAAGAAGTTGGATACTCTAGGTTGCAATACCTCAAAGAGCGCTAGATTGTTTGGGCAGCTACCCAACTGTGGATAGCTGAAAGAAGCGAGCTGAATTCTATGGCTGTTCCCTTCCCAACGTAGCATCAAGCATGGTGGTGTGTTTTTTAGTACTTATTGTAACAGCAGGGCATTTTTGGCGTTGTTCCTCGCTTTGGAAAGCATCTGCCATAAGCTGTACACATTTTTCTTCTTGTGGAGAACATTGTGCTGTTTACAGAATTGGATTAAAGTTTGTATGTTTGTTTAACCCAATCAATGTGATAACAGGACTGGCCCATATATTAATGGAAATCCAAAATTTCGTCGCATCAGCTAGGTAAAAATGCAATTGTACTTTTAATTTGAACAAAAGAAATTTGTCATTTGTAAACCAAACAAAATTGTAAAATTTTAGCTGCTTTGTCACAATTGACACAATTCTTTCTTTTAAAATGCGGAGTTAATACTTTGGATTCGATGCATATTACTTCGTTTAGCAACTACAAAAACGGAGGAGTATCTACACGACAGACTTGAGCAATAATATTACCGAAAAATCCGGTGTGAACTGCCTAAGAATTCCAAAGTTGTACTTCAATATTTGCTAGAAAAAACATAACCTTGATATAAAAACACTAACAACATATTGTTAAAACCTGAACAATGTTGTCTGTAGTCTCTCACGAGGCAATCGCGAATTTTGGCATACCTTGTAGATGAAGCAAGGAACATGTTAGTGAGGGTGTAAGAACTATAGTTGAAGAATGACAAGTTCAGTTCCAAAATTGGCATTGTTGCAGATTCAGGGTTTGTTGGTATAATGGCAAAGCAAGGACTTGAGCGAGCAGGAATGTTGATGAATGCTTGTTTGATGATGCAGAAGAATAAGAAAGATAAAGACTGGTGCACTTTAATTTGTTGCAATATTGTTTATAAAAATTTGCTCATATACTTACTGGATTTGGATAGATTTACGTTTTCAAGTTCCGGAATGACTTCTTACTGTAAATTTCCGTATTTTCTCCTTTTTTCCAACTTTTGTAGATTTCTGCCGCATTCGAGCAGTCTTCCTTTTCAACAAAATCCCATTTCTGTTGACTTTCTCTAGTCTAGTAATATTTATAATCAAACGAAATTTTTACATTTTATCTATAGTAATGACCAGAGTAGTGATTATAGGTTAGGATTTGTTAATTTGTATTTGCTCTACGTAACACATCCAGTAGTTATTCGGTGAGTCAACTCGCCCTGAAATTTGGGATAGATGGCTCAGTGTTTTCAGGGAGAGATGGCTAACAATTAAAAAGAGAAATTATCACTTCTTTTTAATTTTAAGAGGTTTATGGAGTGAACAACAATTATTGGATGCCGTAGCTGCAGTCTAAAATGGAACGATGGGTGTAAATGCTGCATCAAGAAACTTTGGAGTGCCGCAGCCAACCCTGCGAAGACGAATTAAACTCAATAATTTTGTTAAGAAAAATTTAGGGCCGTCATCATTATTGGGAGATGCAAACGAAAACAAAATAGCACTCCACATTAAAAAAACTCCAAAAGAACGCTTTGCACCTACGAAGGAGTCCGTACGGTCAATGGCATATAATTTGGCCGATAGACTAGGTATTAAGCATTCATTTAATAAGGAGAAACAGCTAGCAGGGTACGACTGGCTAAACATGTTTTTAAAGAGACATCCTGATCTGACGGTAAGAAAATCTGAAGGAGTGTCGCAAGGAATGAATAGAAAAGAAGTTGAAGAATATTTCGAACTCTTGCGGAAAACACTTGTTGAAAATGATCTTGTAGACAAAGCAGGACATATATTTAATATGGATAAAACAGGATTGCAGATTAATAATCGGCCTGGACACGTTATAGCAGAGAAAGGTGAAACAATAACTGTGATTTCATGTTTTTCTCCCTCCAGCCTGCATACTAAAGCGGAAAAACAAAAAACCAGAATTCCAAGACGGTATGCCGCCTGGAACGGTGGTTTACATTAACCAGAAATCAGCATATATCAACAGCGAAATTTTTTTGAACTGGATGAAGAATCACTTTGTGCCTAGGAAACCGCAAGGCAAAGTTATACTAATTTCAGATGGACATTCTTGTCATTGCAATTCAGTTGAGATGTTGGAATATGCAGAGGAGGTTGGTATCATTTTCTTATGCCTTCCTAGTCACACCACTCAGTTTCTGCAGCCGTTGGACAGGTTTTTTTAAAATCATTAAAATCTTATTTTTATAATGCGTGCAACTTGTTTATTGCGACAAATTCAACTAGGAAGATAAATCGACTGCAGTTTGGAAAATTGCTAGCCGCAGGATTCAGTAAATAATGCAGTTGCTGCCTTTAGGGCCACCGGCATTTTTCCTTTGAATCCACTTGCAATACCAGATTATGCCTACTTAAATGATTCCAGTGTTATCCCAATGCAAAATCTTGATGATTCAGGAAATGTTCCGGCTGAAACTCAAACAGATATAGATATTATTGATCCAAATCCACAAACGGAAGCAAACCAACAAAACGCCGACATAAGACGGTATAAATCCTGTTCCTTTTACTTCTTCTGTTGAACGGCTTCAGAAACGAAGCAAACAAATCGCTGCTGTCCTAATTTCTCCTGAAAATATAAACACATTGCATCAAAAAAAACAACAAAATCAGAAAAGGGAAAAACCTCAAAAAATCAGTATCAAGAAAAGCCCTTACATATTCATCATCCTCTGATGAACAAGATCTAAATGTTGAATATCAAGAATCAGGTGATTCAGAAGAATCCGGTGAAGCTGAGTGTGTGGGATGTAGAGGAACAGTATAATCTGGCTAGCAGCAAAGTTAACTGGATAAAATGTATGAATATTGTAGACGATGGTTTCACGAGAACTGCTCGAAGTTTCAAGATTATTGTCATGAATGCTCCAAATCTCTGCGTAAGAAAAAATAAACAAAACCTACCTACAACCTTTTATTGACATGAAAACGGACGAGCCATCTCAATTTTTGAAGAAAAAGATAATCAACCGGACAGATTGAGCCAATCGGAGTTGAGTGATCTCCTTCGAGACCTTGACTTGTCACAGGAGAAGGCGGAACTTCTAGGGTCAAGGTTACAGCAATGGAATCTTCTTCAACATGATGTCAGGGTCTCCAAGTACAGACAACGTCAACGGAATCTGCTTCCTTTTTTTGAGAAGAAAAACAATCTTGTTTTTTGCTATGACATTAATGGTTTGATGAAAAGATTGAAATTGAAGCACGATGCAATTGAATGGAGGCCATTCATAGACTCCTCCAAGCTTAGTTTGAAAGCTGTATTGCTTCACAACGCCAACCGTCTTCCTTCTATTCCTGTTGGTCATGCAGTTCACACGAAGGAGACTTATGCAAACATGAAAGCCCTTCTCGACTCAATCAAATATGCTGAACATAAGTGGAAAATTTGTAGCGATCTAAAAGTCATTGCTGTACTCTTAGGAATGCAATTAGGGTACACTAAATACTGTTTGTTTTTACGAAATCACATTATATTCAAGCAAATTGGCCTGCAAGAAATCTTAACTCTAGAGAGAAAAATGTCGTTGCCAAGCCTTTCGTGGATCCAAAAGATGTTCTTCTTCCACCCCTACATATCAAGCTGGGTTTAATGAATAATTTTGTCAAAGGCATGAACCGAGAAGGCCAAGCTTTTAAATACTTGAGGGAAAAATTTTCTAGATTAAGTGATGCAAAAATCAAGGAAGGCCACAAATACGTCAACCCGTAAAGGATCCTGCGTTCGACCCAGTTTTGGAAGGGAGAGAAAAGGAAGCTTGGGAAGCTCTCCAGAACTCACTTAGAAGAGGAAAACCAAAAGACAGCGATTTCATGAAGCCACTTGGTAGGTGTTCTTTCATCAATTTAGGATGTGACTGTCATTAAAAAAAAGAACGATGACACTTTTGATGTTGTTAGCATATGTAATTAATATTTACCGTTTTTTCTTAATTCTTTAAAATGAAAAACTTTCACCTATTGTATATCACAGAAACTAGAGCTAATAAAAATTTTTCTTTGTCATATTCGTTTTTCTCAACCCAAGATTAGTCATTATGAATTTCTTTTTAGCGCTTCACACTGCGTATTTTTAACCGTTTTAGGTATTTTATACGACTAAATCTATCAAATTTACAGGAACTTGAGTAGTCAGTACTTATAATTGCAGTTTTGATTTTTTAATTTTGAATTATGGGTTGACGGGATGCCTATATAGTGTGTTGGTGGAAAATAAAAATTGTAGTTGATTTTGGAAAATTTAGCATTCTCTTAAGCTCCATTAAAGTGTTTTTATATTTTTGAAAATTTGATTATTGCAAGAATAATAATATAGTAAGGAGCATAACAATTTTTGTGATATAAATGTATCGCACGATCATCTCTAGCAAATTATAAAATTCCTAATTTTCTCTGCTTGTGTTTTTTTAATTCTGTCCAATTTAATATGGCAAATACGTATTGCGCATAACCTTGAGAAACGTATATCAACAATGAATATATCGTAACGAATCGATTTTATCCGTTATAAATCCTTCGTATTATTTTGAAGCTACTTAAACAATTCTGAAATTAAGCCATATTAGTTAGTCACTGAAGGGTTTCGAAAAAAATGTATACGCTTTTACATGTGTTTTTACGGTTCATTCCTCACTGTCAGTATGAACTCATTTAGTTATTCTCATGGTGTTGTATTGCTACTCACTTAGTCTAATAGTTCATCTCATCGAGATACCCGACCTGCCTTGATCTTGAGGGCGGTTCTCCTTGGAAATAATTCGAAATGAATTTAGGGACCACTTGAGAGTTTTAAAAATAGAAGTTGAAAGTTAGTTTTAAATTATCAAATCAAAAATTAACAAAGAATCGTTTTTAAAATAAGAACTTTGTTTTAGTCTTAACTTAAAAATTAACAATTACAACACACGGGATTTAAACATTTCTCATTTGTATTACCCCCGTGGCAGTCCCGAAAAGACGCACGGTTTGTAAGTTTTCACAGAACATCTCGTTTTATAAAACTTCTTACATCTATATTTACAAACGATCTTGTATTCTATAGACACTCCTAGTTTATTTAGTCCCTGCTTGAAGGAGAAAACGATATGGTTCGTTTGTTTAGTGTTTTTGTTGTTGCCAATGGAAGATACGTTCCACGCACTAATTAATTTAATTTTCTGTGTTTCTCTTAACTATCTAGGTATACTACAAAATTTTTTAATGTTTTAATTAAAAAACTGTTGTGAACTGAAATCAAATAAAATACTCTTCAAAGTATATTCTTTAATTATTAGACCGTGATTTTAAGAAAACGGAGTGTAACAATTTTATATCTCTCGTTTTATCATGTTTTCTTCTATTGTATTCTTTGTTTTCGAGATACATTTAATAAAGTTGTATAGGCTTGTAATTTTTTACGTACAACCTTTCCAACTTGATTGATAAAATTGAGTTAATATCACTGTAATAACTATCAATACAATTTTTTTAACTACCTAATGGTTCAATTATAATAAGATTTTAGTTAGCGGATTCCTTAATTGAGTATAAATCCAGATAACCATTTCAACTCGGTAACTAGGCATTCAAAGCCTTCTTAGCTGATGATCGTATAGGGCACCATTCAATATTTGTTTCTCTGGAAATTTGCAAATGGTTGTAGATTCTACTTTGTCTC
Source organism: Ignelater luminosus (assembly GCA_011009095.1). Lineage (NCBI taxonomy): Eukaryota > Metazoa > Arthropoda > Insecta > Coleoptera > Elateridae > Ignelater > Ignelater luminosus. Next base: position 233,528 of record VTPC01091269.1, on the reverse strand, counting down.
TTGGCAGTACCAGATATCCACTTTTTCCTACTCCAAAATCCATTTTGACCTACTCCAGGAGAACAGTTTGATCGAAGAGTTATCTGAAGGTATCATGATAGCGAAAAGATTTTGACTTTTTTATTCTTTCCAAATGTTACTAACTGTACGCTCTGATTATTGCAACCTGTTGTTTCACCATAGAAGTGTATATCCTATTCGTTTTATTTCCCTAAAACCGAAAACACCCGATAAATATATTATGCTGATGGATTCAAGCTTGGTCGAAACACTGAAATTAGTTCAACATTTTTGGAGTTACAACAATTCCAAGATCAAGATTTCTGACTTTCAGTTACATATTCGCGTATCTTATTTTCTCGTCTGACTTTAACATTACGTCATTTAAAGTATTCGTACTAATGATTACCCGAAAAAACTGATTTGAATTTGCAGCTGATGGAATATAATATTAAAATCGACGTATTGTACATAATTAGTTAATCTGACTACAAGTAATTTATATGTGACAGGGTGTGGATTGAGATCAGGACCAATTATAAACGATTCTCCTACTATTCGTAAGAATCATTAGGTAAAACATAAAGATTCTATTTCCCACACACAAATTCCCTTTCTCCGAACCCGATCACATAATGTAGTATTAATAAATAATAATCTTCAAAAAACGTGTTTCCGTTCACGTTTCTGAATTACACGAAATTTCAGATTTACATATAAGCAGCTTTTGAAACTGATTCAAACAAGTGGGCAAAAATTCAGTGAGTGAGAATACAAACAATGAATTCGAATTAGAGCTAGAGAAAGCAGAACTTTGGCGCTTATAAATAATTTTCTACGACCTGAATCATCTCTGTATCTAAATATATCTTTCGATCGAATAGTAGTAGTAATCCTGGATATAGGCACTACATACCGCTGTTCGTATTTGTTATTAATCGTAGGAAGTTTTTTATTTATTTGATAAAATTTCAAATTCGTTTTATTTTTGAAGGGCAGCTCTTGTGAAATCTCCATGGTTCAGCAAGTACCTACATCATTCGTAAAACTAAGTAAATATAAATAATACCGTCTGAATTAAGTCAACTTAATTTAGCGTTTGTTTAGAACAACGTAAAGCCAAACATTCTGCTGCCACCCCTACATACTTAAATACGTAAATAATACAGCAACAAACAGTACGTTGAGCAGCCTGGAGCAAAATCTGAAATCTGGAAATTCACTTTTTCTTGCGTAATTTTGGTCTACTGAAAACACCGAGTGCAAATGTATTTTGTTTTATATAAAGATATAAATAGAGATTTCGGAAAGTAAATCTCTCGGGAAAAATTAACGAGAAAAAGTGGAAACATTTCGTTTTTTGCCAATAAAGCAAAAACAAAATTTCTCGTACAGCAGACAGAAATTGCTTCTGCATGTTCTCAAAATACAACTAATTCCTAGAAAATGAAATGTTTTCTTTGATTTTAGTTGGTGGGCTGTTTGTTCATGGGATATTGTTTTGTTATGGTCGATTTTTGCACAGCCCTTTTGAAAGCTAATACATCCTGTACGTTTCTTTTAACGCCCCACTTTGCCGACGTAACCAGATTATATAGATTTAAAACCCTAAAATTTCTTAGGGTAGCATGATGAAACATTTTATTGTGAACTGATGATAATTTAGTCGAAAAAAGAAACAATTTTATTTTGATTGCGTCGTCGCGAAATGTTTTAATATTAAAAAGAAGGTCATGCGGTCGTACTTTAAATCGAACCCTGAAGTTGTTTTGTAATTCCGAATGGATAAAGATCCGGTTTCGCTCAGCAATATAACCGTGATTTAAATTCGAGGTTCATAAAATTTGACACGGGAATAACCTATGATACACGAGCAATTCTCATTTTCATGTTCAAATTAGGAAAACTCTAATTTTGCGCAATCTGAAATTCAGATGAAATAATTTTAACGACGAGGTTAATACATCTTCGTCCATATTCATGTTTTTTGAGATTTCCAAGTGCAATCCTAACTCGAGAACAACCTCTAAAGAATATTACTTGTACAAATAAAAACCGCTTCGGCTTAAAAACTGTTCAAATAGAGGGATATCGAGAGTGTTCGTGTTATTTTTGTTTTGAGTCGAAGCAGGTCGCTACACTCTTGAGTGAATGAAATCTTGGCATTGGAGAATATTAACTAATTTTATCGATGAACGAACAGACGCTAGTTAGCGAGCCGGTACGACGAAGCATACCGGAAGTTATGGCCTATCAGGCTGGCCACGACCTTGGAATAAACAACGGGTTAATTTTAAACACTATTCGTGTTTACTCGCTCGTACGACGATCGACTACTAGAATTGCACACTTTTAAACAATTAAATCAAATCGGTATAAAATATCGATTCAATAACCCTTTGATACGCCCAAATCCCGAAATTCAGGTAATCCTCCGAGAGTCGTACATCTTTTTCGTTTCCGAATTTCAATACCGATTACGTGGACGCCGTAGAACCATAATTCAATTAAACACCAATCTGCGTCCGTATTCTGCCGTGCTCTGGCAATCGTATTAACCACGCAATGCTCCTGTTGGCATCTTGTCTTATAAACCCTAAACGAAGGGTGCCAAGCACAGTGTCACAAACACTGAAATCCACTGCAAATTATTCGACGCTTCACGATGTTGTAGCTTAGGTACTTCCTATATGACTAGATGGTTCAAAATGCTCCCAAAGCCACTTGAAACGAATATCTTATCAGCCCATGGTTCCGCGCCAATTTACTTTGAAGATGGAACGTTGACATCCTGTAACAGACGCTGAAATATTGTCTGTTGATTGAGAACTAGGCAGTTGATATTGCGCGCAACAAACTAATTTAATTATAATTGACCTGGAAAATATCGAAATAAACTGAATAGAAGTCTGTATCAATCAACTACCAAAACTCTGACTACCTTTTATCTATCAATCATACACATTACGATTTTCATTCATGCATTTGTGTAACTTCGAATTTCATTCATTTTTAATTCAATAAACCGAGCTATTATCAACCGTTTAAGCATTATAAATGGAATAAAACGATTTTGAAGTCTTTTCACATTTAATATGTAAGTCTCTTTATTAGATCATCCTCAATTGTGAAGCATCACAGTGGTAGTATTCTTATACTATTATGACCAAAGCAAAATTGTAGTATACTGGTCACGTATCTAAAATGTGTAACTACAACTAACTTCTCTTAACTCAATCTACCACAATAAGCCGAAAATCGGCTTTTATGTCAAAGTGTTCATATTAGAGTTAGTATATCGCATTATTCTCATTTGATTTAGCTCTACAAACAGGAATAATTTGTTACAGAATGTTTCGTACCTCCGTTAATTTTTTGTTTATAACTATTGTTCGGTATGTGATAACTCAGCTTTGGACATCAAGAATTCTGTCGATAAATGAGGTCAGTTAAGTCTGGAGATAAGTTTTGATATTGTTGGTTTAATTATTTTTGTAAATTTTGAAGCTTCAAAAATATAAAAAAATAGAAGCCGAGTAGATGGAATTTATGTTATCTTGGAGATATGCTGTTATTTAAGTTTAAAGAAATGAAAAATAAAAATGTTTAGTGTAATCTAATTATACAGTGTGATCAATATTCTGGTACTAAAAGTGTGGAAATAAAGAAAAGAGTTTTAGTGGAGTTTATTAACTATAAAAATTATCGTTGGAGACTCACCGAATAGAAGTTTGAGAACATATTATTTGATTCTATAAGAAACAGCTGACTGTTTTATATTCTACGATTCTATAAAATTTTTGCTATAATAAGTTATCGAAATAAAATAAGAAATATATATAATTTCCCATAAATCAATATTAGACTCTCCTGGGAGAGTTCATTCATAATTTATTTAAACATTTCGGTATGTTCTGAGTAACTAGGTTCAAGTTATAAACTCTTCTCGCGTTTTATGAAGGGTTTATTTCACATCCTAGTGCCGATAAAATCAACCAGTAAATCATTATAGGTGACAAATTAACTAGAAATTTACAGCAAGTGTCTTTACTACCGTTGGTTTAATTTCTTCTTTTTTCCACTATGTACATTTGACAGGGTTAAAGAGAGAGGTTTATGTGAGTAATTTGATACTAACATCGAAGTGGTTGTAACTAAATTCTTTGTTACATATTGCAAAGGGTTTCGACTTAAAAGTTCTAGAAATACAGGTTGTTTCAGTTACTGTAAAATTTCCTGTTAAATATTACAACTTTAGTTATGTATGCATTCGTAAAAATGCGTTTGAATATTATCCTCTCTTTATAATTATTGAAAGTTTCACACTGTATTTTAGAAAAGCAAAACAATAATTAATGGAATATTTACTATACCTTTTTCAAAGAAAACGAAGCGGAAAGAATCAAGAATCTTAACTAAAGGCAAGACAAGATTTTTTGTCTTGATGAAATTGAAATGGACAAGACAAGAAATATAGGGTGTCCCGTAAATGGCGCATAAACTCCATAGTACTTAAAGTCTTTTAAATTTGGCAACCACGATGTCATTTTACTGCAGTCAACCTAGACAGTATGTAATAAGTTGTTACTTACTTACCAAGTAATATCTTATTAATTTGACATTGATTTTTCGAAAACGAATGATAACAACTTTTCTAAAATTTTAATGTTTGGTAAGGAATGGTCCGTTTAAAATTTGGCAGGATAATTCTTGGTCTAGTAGCCTTGTTTGCAGTTCGATTGTAAAACAATTTTGTCACTTGTTAACTGTCACTGCAATGTTAATTTAGCAATTAACCACTTCAAGATAATTTACTCTTGGAGAATGTTTAAGATGAATGAAAAAGAGGTGCAAAATGTAATAAGTAATTATAAAAAACGTTTGTCAGTATAAAGAAGAATTGGTTCAGGTGGAAACGGGAAAGCTGATACAAGAAGAGAGAAAAATAAAATTAAGCAATTTCAGAAAAACCCAACCATATCAGAAAGGACTGTTGCTGTGGTAGCTGGTACATCAAAAAGCACAGTTCATCGAATTAAAATGAAAAATGGTCTAAAGTCATACAAAGTACAAAAAGTTGATTGCTGCGTCATGGATGACGAAACCTACTGCGTTGCAGATTTTGGTCAGATCCCAGGGCAACAAGAGTATTACGTTGCTGATCAAAGAGAATATGTAGATTCTAAATATAAACATAAGAACATTTCCAAATATCCAAGAAAATACCTGATTTGGCAGGCTATCTGCAGCTGCGGCTTAAAAAGTGAAGAATTTATAACGACTGGTTCAATCAACACCGAAATTTACGTGCAAGAATGCCTAAAAAAGAGACTAACCCTTTTTAGACCGTCATAGAGTTTCTGCTTACTTTTGGCCGGACTTAGCTTCGTGCCACTACAGTCGTGGTGCAAAAGAATTTTATGAAGAAATTGTTCCTAAAGCTATGAATCCGCCAAATTGCCCTGAGTTGCGCCCTATAGAGAGGTATTGGGCGCAAACCAAAAGAAAACTGAGAAATACAAAATTTAACGTTTAAACATGCGATAATTTAGAATAAAATGGAGACAGACATCTAGAAGTATGAATGATGTTGTACAAAAGCTTATGTTGGGAATCAAGAAAAAAGGTTAGAAAGAGTATTAAAAGAATTAATAAAAGTTTAATTCATTTACGTTTTTTTCTCAGTTTTTTGTAACAATTTAATCTGCCAGATTTTAAACGGACCATTCCTTATTCTCGTACGTATTGCACAATAAATCAATAAAAACGTTATGATGCAGATTTTTAAGAGATTTGGGTGTTTTTATCTGAAACCCCAAAGGATATTTCGTTAGGCAAGATTTCTCGTCTTGATGAAACATTAAATCTTGAAGATTAACCGATAACTTAACTATCAGAAAGAGCAAGACTTATCTAGGAAGATCGTCGCCAATAACACGAAGTGTCGCATCTCAGATTTACCGACTTTACAGGAGAGCAGTTTGGAATTTTAATTGTCCTTTGAATGGTCATTAGGTCATAACTAGTAAGTCGTTTTTTATGGGGTTTTTGATAAAGCGATGCACAATAGTATGCCAGTTTGAAATCGGACACGTCATGAGAGCCAAGACTTCATTTCATAACGTCACTTCGTGACGTAACCTAGAAATAGAATTTTTTGAGAAACGACACTTCGTGTTATTGGCGACGAGATGTGGACGAGGGTGGACGCCACTATTAGCTTTGTAACCGTAACGCTTAGAAATTTTATAAACGAACGTAAAAGACAAGCTAACTGTGACCTCAAATGCAGAATTTCATTGAAAAATTCCCGGTAATTGTAGGCTGTACTAAATGAAATAACTAAGGCAATTAACCAGCATTCGTTGAAAGAGACCTTTTTTCAGAGTTTTATGAGTAAGTGTGAATAACCGAATGGGGTGCCAATGAGGTTACGACTATGCGTGTTTTACCCTGTTAATTATGATACAATTTTTGTAATAAGTACAGCAGAAAAACATTTAAGATTATTAAAGCATGTATGCATTTATTAGTTAGAAACTGTATAGAAAAGACTTCATGTTTAGCAATTACAATAACTCTCTTTTAGTTTGAATATGTTGAGCTCGTCAAATTGAGGGCAGAAAATTCAAAATGAGTATACTCAAGAAAAGTTTTATATTGGCAGTTGCTTGCTAATAGTGAGTGAAGCGTATGCAGAGTATTGCAGTACAAACATTTTAGAAGTTTACAAGTAGTCTAGTTTGCATTACAATAGTTTTCACACAATTTATAGTTAAATTTAATTAGATTTAATTGACTTTATTTTTCTGTTTATTTGGTACACGATTTTTTCTGATACGAAACATGTAAAACCATTGTTTTCAGCGATATTCAAGCGTAATCATAATAACAATAATTATTATTAATAATTAAAAATCTTTAGATTGCTCATTCTTTGAGAGACGTATAAAAAAACTGGAATGTATTTTTGAATTTACTTGCCAACCGTCTTTTCACCTTTTGTAAAAGGGCACACAATAAAAACCAGGTAGGAATGGACGAAAGCTATTCACAGAGGGTAATGGTAAATGATCACCTGAGAACTTTCTAACCATAAATCCTAAAGAATTTCTTGTTGCATCTTTTCTGTCGGTTAGTGTGTTTTTTGTTTCTTTTCACGTTAGACAACATGCAGATCTTAAAAATACTGGAACTATAAAAAAGCTACAGACCTTGTTCGGGTGTTAAACTAGTCGCGGACATAAAAGAAAGAAGATAGAAAACCTAATGCGGTTTTTGATGCTGGAAAGGTAATTAGATCATTTTTTAAAATCTTCAATCGTCAGGTATCCTAAAGACAATTTATTGTAATGAAAGGTTGAAAACTCCACGAAATGAGTATTTGTGTTCATTAGGTAAAATGCAATTAGTTCTCTCTGCAATCTTCCTTGTGAAAACTTTTGTAAAGTAACGTTAAACTTTTAAAAGTTCCTGGTAAAAGTGTAATTAATTAATTACATTTTGCACCAAAACACTTCACCAGAATAACAATAGTAAGTATTTGTTTGACTTATAATGAGGAATAGGATTTTAACGCATTTAAGAAGTGCGATTTTATATGCAATTAGATGACTATTTAATTTTGTTGTAGATAGGAAATTTAAAATTAGTGTCGTAAAATAGGCATTTAAATATAATTTTAGTGATTTAGGTTTCAGAAATTTTTTCGCCATTGAGTAGATTTTTTTAAATTTCCAATAATTGGCCAAAACCAATTCTAAAGACACAATTAGGCTTCTTTTTGAACTGAAAGCCAGTTTCAGAAGAAAAGATGAATACTCATTGCGTGGGTAGCTGTTTGAAGTATGTTGTTCGGTATAAAATAAACTCGATATCAGTTGATTGTTGCCATGAGATATCTAATAGTTATGATAATGTATGTATAATAAAGTAAATTGAAAGTTGATAATAATAATAATGAGAAAAAAACAAGCACAAATGGCGAAGATCAGAGTGAATAGCGGAAGCTAAGTTTAAAAATAATGCTACAAAGTGAGCAAAATATTTAGAAAAAGAACAATAACGGTTGCAACATCAAAATATTATAAACTTACAAAGCTAAAACTGAAACTATTAAATTAAAAAACATCAAGAATGCCGCTATAAGGTAAAACAAAGACAAGAAATATCATAAGTAATTCAGTAAGTTTGTTTTTGAAGCAGATAATTGCTGCATGCAGGGTTTTCTGAACTGTATTGGAGACATATCTTTCAGATGTGAGGGAAGCAAGTTATATATCTCGACTATACTGTAAGAAAAAGATAGTTGAAAGTAAACAGCCGTGTGTTTCGGAAGAGGCAACAATCTGCTATGACTCACATTTATATTATAAACATCAGTTCTAAATCTGATCTTATTATATTAGATAGGAAGAAGTTTTAGAAAAAACGATACTGTGGTAGAAACACAACATGTGCAGTAACCGTCTGTTTTGCATGTTCAACCATTTCAAAGATATTAGTTTACCGGAAATATGATCATTTTCCCATAGATAAACCTTATAGATGAATTCTGGCTGTCTATATTTTTAAGCCATCTTTTTGTTCTAGACACGGACCATAAGCTACGTCACAGTAATTTAGCTGGGATAATGCTAACGACTCACACAGCATAAAATAAAAGTATAACACTTACATGTGTTTTAAATCTCAAATTGACATCTAAAGTTATTCCTAGGATTTTCGCTTTATTTATATCGATTTTTATACGATGGCCAATGGTAGCTCGAATTTGTGATTTGGCAAATAAAACAAGAGACGATTATGTAGGGTTTATACTTATGTTTATCGGATAACTCTTATAAGATTGCTAAGATTAGCAATCGCTATCTCATTAGCATGAAAAGAATAATAAATCTTAGTATCATCAGCATAGAAATGTATATTGCAAAAATTTAACAGAAGTATCAAGCTTCAACACGTAGATTGAAAATAAAAAAGACTCAAAATGGATTCTTGAGACACACATAAACGAATAACAGAGATCAGCGGATATATTAGAAAGAACAAGCACAAGACTCTAAAATCTGGGAGGAGTAATAACATCGTTTTACTAGCCCCTCAGTGCTACTTTGCCCCATACAACGATTACCTCATCCCACCCTGGCAGTTAACCATTTTGGAACTGTCTCGCTAGGACCCTTGTTCCATCATGACAAAGCTGATAGGTCTCGGATCATTGTTTTTTTGATTGTCACAGATGTTGGCGTGGTAAGAGTAGACGTTATTTCTAGAAATTGTCACTGTACTCTACCATGGACTGAATCCGAGTCGGGTGTCCACTCGCTCATCTGCTCTCTTTGCGCTTGATGACAATTTTGAGGGGGCTATTTCAGGTTTTAGAAGAGCTTGATTAACACTGAATTGATACTAATTGTACTTGTTCACATCACTTTATCATTTGTTGACGATATCCATATTTGCTGACACTATCTTTATATTTATCAATATTGTTTTGACACCAGACATTGTATCATTTCAAAGTTGACCTTTGTCTAAGAATAAGAGCCCAGACACGGTCAAAGAAAGTAAAATTTAGATCAAGATCATCACCTTGTTATTCCAAAAACTTGAGAAATTTTATTCATATGCGACAATGACTTTTCAGTACGTTTTGGACAAAGTAAAGTGAAAATTGAGCTTGGGTGAACCAATCAGGTGCAAGCCACCACAAGCCTTGATATGTACGGTTCGCAAGGTGCCATTCATACCTTACCCAAGTTATGCTGATTATATCGTAAACAAAACAAGAGACCCTTTTCAACTCTGAGAATTGAGTTTTATATGTCAAGTTCTATTTTCAAGGTTGATTTGTCGATGAGTGTTGAAACGAAACCATTCGATTTTTTCAATGGACGTAAAAAGGAAAGAATTAAGTTTCGTGCATGATCTCTTTTTGAATCCACTGTTATTGCTTATTACTTTTGTTTGCTAATAATTGTTTGTGATAAAAAAGGGCCAACTGTATGTCTGACTTTTGGCCTTTTGTTTTTATCACAGTAGGCTAGTGATATGAGATAACGTTGCTAATGGTGTGAAAATATTCTGAGGCTTGTATAACTAAGGCAGATCTGAAATCAATCCAATAATAAACAAAAGATACAGATAGAGATGTGTATGTGAATAGAGAAACAACTGTTTTAGTGTCATATTTTTAAAAAAATAAGCATCGCTATAAAAAGTCTCCATTAGCAATGTCTAAAATTATAGTTACTGAGATGCGGACTGTACAAAACTAGCTGAAAGGCCCATAGCTGTTTCAAATTTTAGAAAGGAACTAAATTCAGCACGTTCCTTCATTTTTTGTCAAAATAATTATGTAAAAGTATGAAGACCTTACCAGTGCTCTAACGTTGTATTCCACGAAAACTGTAGGCATAAGCCAAATTTTGGGCGACGTGGAAGGTTTTTCTCATTTTTCTCAAACCTACATACGGTAGATTGGACTTAGTTCCTTTCTAAAATCAACGATTTAATTATTTTTGTTATTTTCTTCTATTTTTCTGTTAAAAATAAAAACAAACATTATCATATTTAACGATAAAATCACTCGTAACTTTTTATATATATTTGTCCTTTAGCTTTTAATATTCTGCAAACGTTATACGAAAACGATAGTGAATTCGAATATTTTTTAGTATTTTATACTTTTTTCTTTTACTCTGTTTGAGTTTCATTTATAAATCTCTAATAGCCTAAGGTTTTCTAGGGGCGGTTTATGCCTCGCGATTTGATATCGACCGAAATAATCGGAAATGATAGACTGTTTTTACTTGGTTTGCTTTCCGCGGTTCTCTGACTGCATTATTATTAAATTCTTTGATTCGGTTTTTAAAGTTTGTTCCAAGATCGTCGGATGCGTGCTAAAATTAGTTTAGCGTCCAAATTGCTCGCATATGTTGTAGACAACTACAGTAGCTGTTCTGCGACAATGGTTAGCTGACTGGCCACATTCTCTTCTTCACCGTCCAGTGCGGGAACCATATGTGGCCTTGAACCATTTCCTGTAGTTCTTTGCCCTCTGCTTGAACGAACGTTAACTTACTCTTCTTGTATACACTTCTGAATTACTAGCCAAAAGCATCTCTACTCGTACTTCTACACTACCGACGTAAAACTTCATGCAGTCTAACTTCCACAACGTGAGAAAATCAAAGGCGCTTGCGAATGTTGCCCTACATTTGTTTCCTGGTTGTTATTGCATAGGTAATTTATTATAACTACCACATTGGCATCAAGAATATTTTTGTAAAACACACAGCATTTAATTTTTTTAAAACTCATCTTGGAAGTTTAATTTTTATTCTTTTCCAGGGAAATTCATTTATCCAGACTTTTACTCCAGAATTGGATGTTAAAATTTAAATTGGTATCAGACCATTTTACTATTGGTATTTTGTTTCAATCAGCTTATCTATTTATTCTTTTGGCTTCTGTTTTTTTATTGCGAAGTATATATTATACAAAGAAAATTGATTCAATTCCTTTTTGAAGTTAGAAAGTTATAAAAATAACCCTTATAGAATTGAATAGTTTAAGTAAATTTAAAACGGGTAATACCTTTTACATTATGTTATTGCGGAATAGATAAAAACCACCGATTTCGACTTTCAAATTAAGGATAACCACTTTCCACTCGTGATCGTGAGTTTTAAATTCGTGAAGAGAGGCTTCTCGAGTTCCTTCCCGCATCCAACTAAAATCAACTCGATGCGAGTTTCGGGAACGAGGATGATTTCTCCTTCATCCTTTAAATATTTATAAAAAAAAAAGAAAACAGGAATAAAGTTTTTTATAAACATTATTTACGATTTAACATATATTTCTTATATTATTGGGCGAGAATTGTTTTGAATATAAAATTATTTATTATCGTTTTCTTTCGGTTATTTCTCGAGTTTATGAGGTCGCTGTGCTGTCATTCTTTCCGTAAATATTCACAGACTCAATTTTGTTTATTATTATGTTTAATGCTGGATATCTTAATAATTAAACGATATCTATTATTATTAATCACTTTTTTGTTCTAAAAGTTTTTAGCAGTCGACAATAACTTTAACTGCCTTTTTGGTTCTAACTTAATTAGGAATTTTTGTAAAATCTGTCTGGAAGAACGGCGTACAGTTATAGTAAACATCATGTGCTATCTGCCCTTAATGTAACGTAGGCAGGTCTTCTTTGATTTAAAACAGGATTATTAGAGTCATATAATTTTCTCAGATTTTGAGCAACCAACAAAGAAAAAGACAATAACAGAATATTGAAATTAACTTGCTGTTTTTGTAGTATATAATGACTTAACCAGTTTGGGTCACTAAAGAATGCCATAACCTACCCTCGTAATCTCAGATATTACCATCATGTTATGCTTATCATAATAGTAATAGTAAAAATACACTATTTAGTATTTACTATTACTGTAGTTCCTATTTATAGCAAATTAAGTCTTTCTACCATTTCCTAGGCAGACGAAGAATGTGATAGAATTTGGTCATTTATTTATTACTATGTCTTGTTGTCATTGGCCTAGGTTTTCCAAACGCTGCCATTGCCTTCTACCAAAGTGATCTAGATCAAAAGTATCTTGGGAAAAATTAAGAAATGTAGTTTCAAAATTTATCTGAATGGTAAAATCTTTTTGGGAACGCAACTGAGATAATTGAGATGTCTCCTGAACAACCAATTGCACTAACTATTGACTTTCTGTGCTAGACCAAAACATTGCTGAAAGCAGTTTCTTCTAGCTCCCTTTCTAAATCTCTTGTCAATCTTCTTAATATGTTCATGTGATACCTCGTTCTTGGTTTTTCTAACAATTCTCATCAATGCTTACTATTTAATTGTATTGTGAACAAGATGATTTGCAAAAGGAAACTAAGCACGGAATTTGAATGATTTGGAGTTTTGAAAAACTCGGTACTTGAATTTACATTTGTATTTTAAGTTTCAAATAATAAAACTCGAAATATAAACAATACAGAGTTTAAGCCATTGCGAAACTCTTTGTACTGAAATCTATAAGTATGTCTAGCAAGAAAGCCCTAACTTTTTTAAACTGTCGTGTCCTATATAAATGTGACGAAAGACAAAGACATTTCACTCAATATCTCAAACTTATGATTTTCAGGACATTTCTGCTTTGCAGGGCAAGTTTGGTAAGACATGTCAAAGCCCAGAAAATCCACGTATCTAAAAGAAACATTACTATATTATCTAACTTAAACATATTATGTATTAGTTATCACCAGATGTACTTTCTGAACACATCAAGATTGATAGCTATACTCTTTTTCGTTGAGATTGGCAGGAACGTGGTTCCCCATTTGCAGTCCACTGTTTGGACTGTATTTTTGTTTCGGGCGTATAATGGTGTATCCAAGTTTCATCTACAGTAATTAATCGGCGCCAAAACTCGAATTTATTTCGCCTAAACTGCGCCAAAAGAGCGTTGGAAATATTCATTCGAACACGTTTTTGGTCTAACGTGAGCAAACGCGGCACCCAACGCGCGGACAGCTTTCTCATGCCTAAATGTTGATTTAATATGTGACAAACACGTTCTTTTGACATGTTCATAACCTCTTCTATCTCTCTCACTTTAATTCGGCGGTCGTCTGGCACCATTTGGTGAACTTTGGCGATGTTTTCGTCGGTAGTTGCAGTTTTTGGACGTCCCGAACGTTCATCGTCTCCCAAGCTCTTACGGCCACGTTTAAATTCAGCAGCCCAAAATTTCACTGTGGTAAATGATGGTGCAGAGTCCCCATACACAGAATCCAACTCATCTTTTATTTGCGAAGGCGTATTACCTTTCAAAAACAAATATTTAATGACAGCTCGATACTCGATTTTGTCCATTTTCACAAAAAAACTCACATCAACTCACTCAAACGACTGTTACATAAAAACTGCGCGTCCAAAATGGCTGAAACTTTGGTGAGTAACTGTCAACAGATGAACAACGAAATTCAGTAGCTTTTATTTACGAGTGCTGCCATCTTCACGTTGAGGTCGGAAGCTTTTCAGACCACCCTCGTACCTGACATTTCTGATCATCAGCTTATAAAAGCGATGGGCAACCAAAGTTCGATTCGGACCTGGTTGAATATGTGTTATACAGTGTTACGAGGGCCAATTGATACTCTGTGCACTGTTTGCCTATCCCTGACTTATAACCTTTGACTTAGCTTCTTAGAGAGATTGACAGGCGCTACCACGATAACACACTAACGGTCAGACTAGTTGCAAGAAGTAGGAATGATTAAATTACACTTGATATTAGCAATGGTACATATAATGCCAAATGATGTTGCATGTGATATTGACTTCCATGGTTTAATTTATATTGAATGAGTTTTAAGCCCTGCAAATAACGATTTGCTATTAAATTTATTAAATACTCATTTTTTATTAAAACGTTCAACGTTCACCAACCTCTCCAAACCGTGAATAATAACTTAATATAAAACTGATGTTGACATTGCCAGATAATACCTTAAAACGTTATAAACTGACATAGGAAAAAGAAAGCTTATCTTGAATTTTTTCTTTGTGATAATGACAGCAAATCATTATAGAAAAACTTGATAAAATTTAGTATTATCAACCATAGTAAATCCATGTTATTTATACCATCATTTGTCAGTGATATAAATAAGATTAAAGACTACTTTGTAAATTCACTTCCTGCAGGTCAGTTAACAGACAATTATTTGGTATAATGTGATATGTAATTTAAAAGATTCTTTCATTTTTATTCCGTATGGGAAAAAGACGTTGCTTAGATATTGAAATCTGTCAGAACTAAATCTACTGGTTGAGACGGCTTTAACATAATTGATTGAACGTGTGTTGTTCTCATACGTCACACATATTATCAATGGTATCTTAGAGACGTTACTTTTGCGCGACATTCTACAAAGATCTTCCTACACTACCTAAAGTTATTGACAAAATCAATAACAGACAGTTGTTGTAGTAGTTGCGCTATATGTGTTACAATCCATAAAAGAAGCCATTGCAGCACATAACTCATTTTGAACAAAAGGTAGACATAGCTAGCGAATTTTGCATAAATAAATCTCCATGGTTTAAAATCTATATTCGAAGGTATGATAAAGATATTATAACTTATTGATATAATCTCAGAAATTTGTTATTGTCTTATCTAAAAATAGAATTTTCAAAAACTTTGGCCTCGTTGTAGCCTCTTTATTTCGATCATGTATTGATCAATCTTCGGAATTTCTTGAAACTCTTTATGTTAGTGTTTTATTCTGTTTGGTTCATTTTGGATAATTTGGTAATTACCTTTCTGGGCATCTACGTTATTCTCATAATGAAATTACAAAACGATACAAGAGAAAGTCTTTAAACAACGAACATTTCGAAAAGAAAGATTCTATCTGTAGTTAACGAAGGGTTCGTTTTTGAACTTCAAGTAAAGTATAACTTGAAATAATTATAATGTTAATTCTGCCCTGAAAAAATCAATAGATTTTGCTTTGGTCAATGTGATCATTCTTTATTATTTTAGAACGTTCTTTAATCGCCTCTTTGGTTTGGTTTGCAAATCTTTCTTTAGATTGCTCAGATTTCCAGATTTTCTAATGTTTTGCAAACTTGATCGATTAGGTTGCTTTATGCAAAGATGACCTTGTCCTCGAGTGATGGTAATAAAACCTAGTAGTATCAGGATTAAAGAATTCTTATTCATATAGAACGCGCCTGATCGAATTTACAATAGGTATAATGAACCAGTGACGTACATACAAAAAATAAACAAGAAAATTCCGCCATGTTTGTTGAATTACTAAAAAAACTAACATGAAGTGTGTGACTTAATAAATCCTTTTTCAATGGAGACACGTGATTTTTCGAATTCCCTTCATTATTGTTGATAATATCAAGATTTTATTACCATTATTAGAACTTTTGGGACAAGCAAGAAAATTTTGTAGTACGTCGAGGGTTTTTGTCGATTATGCATAGCTTTGTAAACTCGATCTGGGTGCACGTTGTATATTAATATATTGTCGTCGTACATATGAAAGTAAATTACCAAAACTAAACAAACTTCAACTGTTTTCCACATTCTAACTGTTTTTTAAATTTTTTTATTTGAATCACATTAGTTAAACAGTCGTAACTACTTAAAACGAACCCGATCTTCAATATCGTTATAATTTATCACGGGATTTTAATTTTTTCTCAAATCTTTTTTTGTAGCACAAAAACGAATAAAATTATGTTTTGTTTCCACAGTGGAAATCTGTAAAATATTGTAATGTTCCTAACCCAAAATTCTCTAAATGTTTGCAACGCCATTCATTGTTTTAGTATTATTAGAATCAGAATCTGGTTGGTACGCTAGAAGGATGAGCAGACGCCATTATTGTCATAAAAGGCTTACTGACAGCTAGTTTACATTACTCATGGCTTACTGATTTAGTTACTGAAATTTAATAATAGACCCCTAATTTATAATGCTTATTATGGTAGTAACTAATATGAAGCATAAAATGTACAGAAGCTAGTCTCCCACAATAAACAGGGTTATTGACAAGTTCGCCTCTAAAAATTTGCAACAGATGACAAATGCGGAACCTGATGTAGTTGATATAAACGTTCTTTTATGCTTTTTTTACGCTTGCTATTTGAAAGTACATTTAACCGTTTAAGTTCAAGATACGATCGGGCTTTCGGTTGCTTTGTAAAGAGTTTTTCACCGTTATGAAGATTTTGTTAAGAAATTTCTCATATCGCAATGCGTATGGCGTTACAATAGACCAATCACTATCCACATTATGTTTGCCTTGTATTTTGAATAATGACTTAATTTAATGCCACTGCTCTTATTCCTATGATTAATTATTGTTACTGTTGGCTCGGATTTGTAATGAAATATCCGATGTAATAAATTATATTTCCCAGTTAATTTTGATAACCCGTCTCTAATTTGTATAGATTTTATTGATGTACCTCGTTAAAAAAATCGTGATCGTTATAAACTTACTAGCGCTAACGAGCAATTAACTCTTCGAATTAAACATTACTTTCTTGTGTGTTATTACTAGTGCTTCGTTATTTTATTTATAACGGAATTCGGAGAAATCCAGATTTATCTGACAAGATCTTTTTAATTTCGTTATCTACGTAGTCGCATAAGGGTTGTTAATTTAGTGCGTATGAGCTGAATACATATGCAAATCCTCGTGAAAGGAATGCTTTCTATCTAAATCTGTGTTCTTTATAAATTTCAGTCATTCAGACCTCTATGAAACCTTATTTCGTACAACTTTTGTCAGGAATCCCTTCGTATAGTGTATCAACACTGAATGTTTTCGGTTAATTAGCATAAATATGGCGTATTATTTAAAGAAGAAATATTCCAAAATAAACCACACAAAAAGTGAATGTATTCCTTTTTACTGTATTTATTTTTCTTTTTTCTTTTCAGGTAAGTCAACTTATCCCAATTTACATCTAGAGTGAACTGTCAATGGTATTTGGTGAGTTTCGGTTTGGTTTCAATATTTATTTAGAACTTTTATACTTTCATCCTGGAGTATATTTTACATTTCTTTTTCTCTGGCGAATATATAAATAATATTTTGAAAATTGCAAATAAAAAGTAATCTTTAGACGAACTTCCAATAAATGTATTAAATTTATCAAAAGTTTTCTTTAAGTATTTATAAATCAGATGATTTTATTTTATGGAAATTAGCGACGAAATTTAATCATTAGTACAGACAAGTTCACAGAAAATTTCCTAAAATTAGGTTGCAAGTTGTAAAAAAGAGATATTATTATCTGTGACATACTCCACAAACACGGCAAGCCTTTAATGTAAAATTTTTAAGATGACAATCAAGAATGTTAATTAACTGAAAAACTCTATTTGTTTTGGATTTTTTAGTTGTTTTGATGTTATGGGTTGCATTTAACTGTGGCACAATAGACCATTAGCATTAAAAAGATAATGAAAGTAGCATCGAAATATGCAATACAATAATAAATGAACATAATGAGCATTGTACCATCTACATCCATCATCGTTGATTGGTCCAAGGCTTATACCAGCAACACTTCAAAAGGCGACGCAATGTGTAAGTTACAAATTCTTCCAAATATAAGTACGGTAGCATTTAGCTACCATTGGCAGCAATGCTTTTACCTCGCACTCTTTAAGATTTTTGTTGACTTCTAGGAGTTTAACGATTGTCCAGAGAGATCTTTTTGAAAAAGAAATCAACAATATTTAAATCAAATTGTTATTCAGTTCTTGACCTTTGGTGACACGTAGGGATGATTGAAAGTGAAACACCAGTAGGTTAAGACAGTACATTGTTACTACCCACTAAAAAAATTCATATTTCTCTTTTCTTCCATTAAAATCTCTTTAGCAAAATGGACGTTGAACTTGGAAACCTACCCAAATTACGAGTAGAATGGAGCAAAAGAAAAACTCAGTTTTGATTCGAAAAGAAAAAAAGTAAAAGTTGCCAATTTGGATTATTCAGCGTAAAAGAGTCATTTGATGATACAGATATGACAAACCAATATAGCAAGATTCTGGTTATTTCCATAAATAAAAGGTCATTGACAAGTAAGTAATGACTGAAAATTTGGTACGCATATTACTAAGGTAAAGTGTGTTTACTATCTATTTATTTGGAAAAATAATTTACGACATACATATTCTGCGGGTTTTGATGAAAAAATTGTTAAAACTACAAAGAAAAGGCAAACAAGTCTAAACATTTAATACGGAGTTATTTCTTTTTGCAACAAAAACCATTTTGTAAATATAAAATCTCCAGAATATTTCTTTGTGCAATATTTAGTTTCGTATCAAAAAGACGTATTAAAGGAATCTCTTAAAAGGACAGCTTAGAAGAGAGTTTGTTTTTGCGATTTGAAATTTTATGAGATTGCAGCTAGAACAACATCACTTAGAAAATCAAAATGAAATTGTGTTACGTTTTTCGGGAGAATTTTTAGAGAAACTCCGTACTTGGCATATTCGCTTTCATTTCATTAATTTAGATATTGTTGTATAAAAAGCTTTAATGTGTAAATTCAGCAATATCGAAAACACTTTCTGCATGAATTGACAATGATTTATAGCCCCGGCATTAATTGTTTTTAAATTAATACGTTTTGTTTATATGGAATCCGAATCGTGGGTTACATAAATATTCCGTTAAGTGCGTTACGTATGAAACAACAAAAATATTATTTATTAGAGAAATGCGAAATGAAATATAGTAGTGAGAGACAAATAACAAAATTGATAAATTATAAAAATAAGAGAAAAACGTGAAATTCCACAAAGTAACAGTGGAAAAAATAAATAACAAAATTGGTTATATTAAATTTGTCGACTATTAGCCGCCTCCCATCTCTAGAGTGTTTTATATTATGAAATTTTCTTCTTGGAAATAAAATGCCAGGGTAGCCATAGCGCGCTATATGTATCATATTACGTAGGAAGTTCAATAAGCGAGGAATTTTAGAAGGGAAGAACTAAATGAAAATGGAATTCGAGCAATGTTTTCGCTCTTCCATTTTGTGTTTCGACGCTAATGCGCAAATAATTAGTTTAGTTTTGAGGTGAAACTTTGACACCTGTCGTCGTTGTGAAAAAACTGCTGTATGTAGCTCACCTCGGACCCGTAAAACTTCACTACATACGTTGAAAGTTAGAATAACTTCAGATATAACACTTGAGAACTTTTATCATGGAGTCCTGAGCTTCCAGCACGGTGCCGTTGAGTTGGTGATAATGGTGATAAGGAAAACTAGTAGTCGAAGTTTTCGTTTCTCTTTCCGAACTGAAAAATTTGCTTTATGGAAGCTCCACGACGGAATTTTTAATATTCTTGGAACTTTACAACGGATGCACGGCGTGCGCGTAACATGCAAGTTTGTTCAGGATATTATGCATTTTCCGGAGAACACGCCAATTTATAAGATGCGAGTGGCATGTATGTGTAATATATTTACGAAGCTCCCTAGCTTCTATCTACCCCATAAAGTTGTAATTCACTCTCCCCATTTTAAGTTCTATAAAGATCCCTCGTCTCCGTAATAATTAAGGTAGGTAGATACGCGATACAGAGATGCAAGTAGAATTACGCAAATGCAATACTCGACGTGTTTTGTCTGTGTGTTCAGCAAAACATTTTAATAATTGGTTAAAAGCTTTTCGGTATACAGTTTAGACGAACTTGATTACTAACGAGTTTCTCTTGTGTGCTTTTGTGTTTTGTTTTGTACATGTAGGCGTAAAATAAAACTGCTAAGTTTAAATTTGCGTTTGCGAATTTTGTTTGTTGAAATAATAGTGTTACGCGGCGATTTGTCACAAAATTGTTTCCTTTATTCCGGCGATATTATTTGCTTTTCTAGCATTTCAGGAATCAATAAAAGCATCGTAGGAGATAAGTTCTACTCAGACTTCGATAGTATGTATTTCTTTTTCGGTTTTTTTTGCGAGATACTCGTGTAACGTAATATATTTATGCTCTCATGCTGTATGTTTGGAGAGAAATACGTACTTCCTTGAGAATGACTGCGAACATGCGATCCAAACTTGCGCTTAGAAGGGTCTCTAGTGGATAATAAAACCTTCTAAATAATTAATAAAGCGCTGTCTAGAAATCTTAAATTACGCGTGTCATAAGGTCGCCATGCTTTTAAACTGTTCTCCTTGCTGAAAATTAGAACTGAGCTTTTGAACAAGTTCTGTTTATAATTTTTAGGAAGAATTCTTTAAACATTCATAAAATATTCAGCACAACAAAAAGCTTTTTAGACATGTTATGTGAAAAAGGACATACATTTTTGTTTACGACTGAAACGGAGATCCACTTCTCAACAAAATGGAATCGAAAGAACTAAAGAGTTATTCAAGTTTTTTCTGCGTTTGTTTTCCTTGTTTAATAATATCATATGTCAGCATATGAACGTTATCAAAGTGGCTCTCTAGAATGGAATTTAGAAAATCAAATAAAATCCTACCCTTATTGTAATTTCCATTATAATAAACACTTTTTGATCTACAGTGTAATGCAACTATGAAGTCTTCATTATCCTTTGATTCGAAATTTTATGGAGCTTTTAACAACTAAGCTAGTAGGTATAACGTGAAAGTAAATTAACGTTCGTTACTATTCCTTATCTACATGTTTTGTGTGCATACTTACCCACATAAAATAAAATATGGCCATAATTAAAATGGTAATTGCGAAGCTAGCAAAAATTGTCAGTTTTACCTTCGGGGATTTACATATAGGTGTTGGCACGCCGTGCATACTATTTTCTTTGTGTTCATTCTGATGATTTAGTTAAACGTCATTGATGTAGACGTGTGAATGCGTTTGTTTTTATTTTATGTACGCCCTAAATTTGTTGCTTTTGGAAAAAATGAAAGAAACCGGACTTACGTGCACAAAAATATACGGTATGGTCTCTATTAAATTAACTCAATTACTGTCGGAGACATTTAGATATAATGAATGAACAAAACTCAAACCATTCTTTCCTGCATGAAACAATTAAACTCATAGCCATGGGAAAATGGTAATGGTTACAGGATATAAGTATAACCTCTAAAAGAATAAAATGAATATTACAGTATATGTAAGGAAAAGCAGTATTTGTCAGCTATATAACAGAATTGAACTGAGAAGTACCAATGTAGAATAAAAAAAACTTTCCATTGAGCATCTTTTGTTTTGGAAGTCATACTATCATCTTGTTAGTTTGATTTGCTTGTTTTAATTTTTTTTATTTTGGAGATATAAAATCTGGTTTGGTTTTCATCCTTTTGGTATTAATCAATGTTCTAAGAACTCTTTTTGGGGAATATGACTTATAGGACTTTATAAGATCAAATTTAAACTAAAACCAATTCGAACCATCGGCTTGAATTTCTCCTGAATCTTTGTGTGAGTATCTTGATACCTTAGTCTTTCTTTCAAAAAAGTATGGACATATTTTGGCAAATTAAATTTAAAACAACTAATTAAAGTGCCTTGTGATACTGATACCGCTTGGTCTTGTACACTTGTACTGTAGACTTAAACCCAAACGTTTGTAATTTGAAATTTCCAATTTTTGGCGAGTCTCGGTATCAAGAATTCTTGGAAACCAAGATTCTTTGCTTTTTGAAGCGACAAAAGTCATTCTATTTTTTGCGTTCTTTTTCCATCCTATTAACTTTGAAACAAACAGTCTGTCAATTTGAATTTTTCTTCTTGCGTGCCTGATTATCCATCCTATACTTTAACACCACATTGAAATTGTTGCTTTTGTTAGTCCTATATATCAAATTTACGTAACGTAACGTAAAGTTTAACAATATCCTTTTGATCTAATAAAAGACCGTTTTGTTCTAATTGAATCTCATTTAAAACGGTATCAGATGAAGGATGCACGGAAAAAACAACGAATATCCATTTTTACGATTATTCTGATTATTGAGACTGATGACATTTGCAAGAGAATTTTAAGTATTGGATTGCTTTAAATAGCGGCGGATAAAAAGAAAGTTTGTTTAATTAAAATGAAGTTTGAGAGTATATCTATAGAACTGTAGATATCAACTTGAAAATTCAATTATCTTAAAATAGATGTGATGCGACATTCCTTCTTTTCATATACCGTTCAAATAATCTGAAAATCTAACGATATTATAATTTTTGTTTTTAATGAAAACCCAATAAAACAAAATCCTACATTTTTTCGAAGAAAAGTTGTAGTAAATATAGAACGAGGCAGTTTGTGCAGAATTTCTCAGCTACTAAATTTTGTGTTCATTTTGAACGAACATCAACTGAAGCACATTCCCTATTTCCGTCTTGAATTAAGAGCTATTACAGCAACGAAATACTTAATGATTCATTGTAGGCACTATGGTAGAACTAGAAAATTTAGCATAGTATCGCAGGAGAAAGCGCCTCCAAACCTTTGTAATCTGCATTCAAAGATTATCTGACCCAAATAATCTGATTGTAACTTACGTTCAAGCACTTGAAGGATTTTACAATACCTTAAGGTTTAATTGTAAGTATTTCCAGCTTAACTTTAATCCAAGCATTTGGGAATATCGATGAATTTATTTTTAGTAATGCATTGTCGATGACAAATGAGTATCTACATGTCGTGTTACTACGGATGTAAGCTTGATTTAACAAAATGCTGGGTTTGGAATTAATTTTTCGATGAAAAAAATATGAAATCAAGAGGAAAATGGATGTTTAGCTAAAACGTAATAAGGTTTTCTGCAAATTAATTTTTCGTTAGATTTAAACATCAGCTCGCTAGAGAATTTCTGATCTTTAATTTAAATAAATTGAACATCATTGAATGTTAATTAAATTGGTTGTGCATTTGTAAATTTAATATTGCAGTGTTTGTAATCATTTTAGTAAATTTATTTTGTTGCAATAATATCTATCAGAATATTTATTGGTGTTTGCGTATATATTTGAAATAAAATTGGAAAAATAGTTTTGGAAGGCATTGTTGTCGGATCTTCATTACAAGTATCTTATTGGTTGTAATAGGTATAAACTAAAAATAGATTATTAGATAATTTTATACTTATGTGAGTAATACTTGTGATTTCTAAATCATTTTACTTTTGACATATTTCTTAATTTCAAAATTCTCCAACTTAGTTATTTCATTATAATTTACGAATTTTGTCTTGCCTTCTTTTTTCGTCTCTCATTTTTGGATATCAATGTTGTTTGTGTCACAATTTTTTAATTGGTTTTTACATTGGATATTTAGTTTCGCATAGTCTAACACCGTTTCGCAACAATTTTGTCAAAGCCAAAAGGGTTAGGATCAGTTTTATCCTACCAGGGTTGGGAAAAAGCCACTTTTTCTAGTTTTGACCAGACCAGTGATCAAAACTGGTTCAAACGGGCCTAAAACGATTTAGAGTGACTGGGTCGCATAGTGATTTGAACATTCAATCTTTGTCAGTCAGTATTTTATTCGCAGAATTCTTCTGTCAGTGTTTTACGTTCTGTTATGTTAACGGTTTAATGGTATCAGGACCAATGACAAGAACCGAGTGCCTGGTTAATATAAGGGAAGGTTTTTGGTTTTCTAAAGAAAAAGATACTCTTGATAAAAGAAGTCGAAATTTCACTAGTCCAAGTTTGAAGAACTTAACATTTTGCTTTTGACTTCGATACTTTTTGACTCAATACTGTTTTTCCTACATTTATGTACATTTTCCTATCTAAATCTTTTATTCTTTAGTATGTCCATTACTTTCATTTTTCGTTACTCTGACTACGTAGTTTACTGCCTCATATGCTTTACATGGTCTCGTTTCGATTAAATATGGATCTCATCAGGAGTATAACACAGAAGAATATTTCGCTTTTTCTACTAATATTCTTTTACAAATCAGTTTAAATAATTGCTGTTGTTTTTGTATCGTTATATTAAAGGCATTTTAGGTGTACTCCAGTGTTTACATATTTAAATTTGTTTATTTATTATTATAAATCTTTCTTTTACTCAAATCTTGATAAGTATCGTCGATGTGTAGCAAAATTCTGTCCAGTTTGACTTTTATTAACGATAATGCCACATTGCTTATCGTGGGTTCTTTTTAAGCTGCGGAAGGTTGTACGTCATATTTCAAAATAATCAGGTCCGTATTCCTTATGGAGTTAAATTCCTAGATAAAGGTGTTTCTAGAAAAATGTAAAAATAAAAGATTTTAATCTTGCCTTTTATATTTTAGTGAATAACAACTACAGGATAATTCATAAAATGTGGTATTTATGTGTTTTAATCATTCTTATTGATTAAAACTTTTGCATTAAATGCTGAGATGAAATTTCTCTCTCTGCTAATTTAGAGTAAAATAAATTATATTTTGTTATACTTATTTTGATAAAAGCAGAATATGCAGAGGGTATTAGGTTTTGCACGTTGCAATATTGTAATGTTTGCTCGAGGCAAAATCACTTAAAAGTATGGAAATAAACTAATCCCCTGGAACAGAAACACCAACAAACTGTTTTAATAATTTTATAGAAACCTTTTCATCTGGTTTAGCCGTAACTCATTAAATATTTTTTTAATTGTAATTTCACAATAACAGTCTAATTTTACAGAACATTACGCAGGAGAAAGTAATTTGTTTATACTAGGAGGCTATACAAAAAGTTAATAAGAAACTTTGTCAAACGTCCGCGACATTCACTTTTAAAATGACGTTTTAGTTTTCTTACTTTCAGCATAATGTTTTATGTTAGTTAAGGTAACAAGTTTTTCTTTTGTTGATAAATGATTTAAGAAAGTTTTGATTAAAAATAAAAAAAGTTGGCGCGTCGGTGCTTTTCCGTTACGTAAGTATGAAAAAAAGGAAAGACAGTATGGAGTGTTTTCTATTAAAATTAAAACAATAAGAACAGAACTGTACTTTCCTTTTTGGTCCATATGTGTATCAATTTTTGTTTTCTGTAATTGTTTTAATTTGTTAAATTTGTTATTATTATCTTGGGAAATTTGAGTGCCGTTTACTTAAACGAAAATAGCTTCTTTTTTATTTAGTGTAGTTTTTGGTAATTAAAATTTATTTAATCAAGGGACACATTAAACTTAAACGATTTCTTTTAGTCGTTTCTGAAGTAGAACTTCAACTAATTGAAAATGGAATTTTGGGCGAAAAGATTCAGATAAGGAGGAATTAACATTTGTGTTTCTCTAATTGAGCCTTTGCCATTGTTAATTTCTTTCCTAATTCAAGTTCGATAATTGAATGACAGAATTTTAAAAATCTTGAATACCGAAGGGCGCGTATAAATCGTTAAAAATATACCCACCTTAGTGTCTTTCAATGCAAGTGACATACGATACTATGTAAGCAGCTTCTTGGATTTATGATTACTGAATTTTTGCACGCTAGTAAGTTTTTCTCTTGGCAGATGCTTGGGTAGGTCCTACTTCATTGTCTGGTTAAACGGTCTGGAATTGACAGATGAGATTCTGATTTCTTTGCATTGGTGATATTTGTTGTTTTGTTATGTCGATGACATTTAAATTAATACTACTCATAGGAAATTAGAAATAATATTTGCTGACTGCTTCTGGACATTTGGCAAAATGAGGTTAGGGTTTTTCTGTCATCTGAAATACACTAAAATTTATATCGTGTCAAACATCACACTAACACGGAGCTTTAGATTTTGCTTTTTGATTTCGTATCTGAATAGAAGAGATATTTTACATTTATATCCGTTAAGAATCATCAGCCCAAGTCAGGCCTGAAACCTTGGAACATCTCTCAACTAACCAGACTGACAAGAATGATGATTTTATCCATTTCCTATTTTGCCCACATAAGCTCCTCCAATAGTTAATGGATTTGAATTCTAGGTTTTTCCTGATTTTGCTGATCTTGTTTTTGCTGTTTTGCTGGCTTTATCTATCTATCTCCGTCTTGGTTTCTGCCAATAATCTCTTGTAAGAAATCCTTTGACTTATTTGGATTTTCACTAGATGTTTCTTAGTTTTGTTAAGATGACTTTTTGCTATAACTATCAGCTTGGTATTTCATTTAGCTACTGCTGCTTTCAGAAATGACTTGATAGCATTCATGCTATAGTAGTCTGCTCAACTTTTTTAACCTTAAAGTCATGGCAAGACACATGACTCACCTCTTCCCACAAAGTTCTTTGAGAGATTTATTTAAGGTATTCTTGAAACTATAGGTCTATAGTTTTGTGATGGGGTTCTGAGAGAGAAACACTAAAGAACGCATTACGCTTTATTGACAATTATCATTTCCAAATTATCTAATATTCATTTTTTTAAATAAATAATGCATAAAATATTTGATTGTTTAAGTTAATTGGGAAAAATGAATGAATTTCCATTTCTACTATTTTGGTATAAGTATAGTACATCAAGATAAATCTGAAGTTACTTCTGAAACAAAATGAGAAAATAATAAAGTCCCAGAATAGCATTGTTTTATTAAAGTATAATATAAAAAGGTAATAAGTTATAATTGAATTCAGGACCAAATCTAGATAATATAATTAGATCATTAATTGGCAGTCCAGAAAAGCGTTGTGGGCGTAATCGATTTGTGAGGAAAGTTACGTATTTAATATTCCGATTCCCGAAATTGGATCTAAGCAGACCCCAACTTGAGAAATTTTACTTTTCCTTAATTCCTATGTCATCTTTCAGTATTTTTGCTATACTTAACCAAAAGAGACATATTTTTCCTAATACCTAATTTGCTTAGGATTTATTCTTCCTGTAAAATTGTATCGAACGGTTGAAAACGGTTAAAGGGTTTTATTTGACTTGCTCTTTATATAGACTAAACCCTTTATTTAAAATCTTGTGTATATTTCGTATAACAATACATGAGATGGATAATGCATGAATTTTTTTTATAAGTTCCATAAAACTCTGCTTTGACGCATTGTATTTTTCCGGAGCAAAAAATAGATAAAGCGTATAGGAACATAGAGATACATAAAAATCCCGAATAGCGTGTCCTATTTTAATCAACAATTTTTTTATATGTACTATACGAGTGTCTGCTATAGAAATTCACTTTTCTTTAATTAACACTTATATGTAAATGAAGCTCAGAAAGGGATTATGCAGAAATGTTAGGTTTAATTATATGAAATTTTATGAACCTAGATACGTTTAGCTAAACTATAAAATATAAACTGTAATGCAATTGAGATGTAAAGGGGTTTAAAACTTGCTTTAAACTTGACTAAAAGCTATTGCCCACATTTCGTAATCGCCTCAATAACCCTAATTATTCTAGTGGTAAGGTTAATCCATCACTTAGGAAGATACATTGTCTTATAATGGCGTGATCATCTCTTAGTATCATCATCAATTAGTACAACCGAGTGATTAGAAATAGTAATGAAACGCTTCGTTTTATTTATAAAATACTTATTTTAAAGTATGCAATATGCAAGTTGAATTTTACACTTGGCAACACAGCTCTCACTTGTAGTACGCTATATTGATTCATTTCTCCAACGTTAAGGTTTCCTTCTTTGGTCAAGTGTGTACACTGCACTGTATTCTGGGGATATTCGGTCAGAGAAAATTAATATAGCCCTCGTTATTTTCTAAGTATTAAATCTTTTTTTTTGTTGTTATTTATATCTTGACATTGTTAATTAGTATCATCGAATACCTACTTATTAACAGCGTCATGATGTTTAATTATTGGCAATATGCCGTGATTAATTATGGGAGATTTTGATGAATAGTTGGTTCCGTGAGTTGGTTATATTGATATAAATGCTGAATGCTGTAGTAAATTGCGTATTTTGGTTAAATGATAACCTAATTTTTAAAACGTTTTGTTTTGATGAAATACTTTAATAAACACGCTCTGTTTGGTAATTACAAAATTTCATAGGTACTACCATATATGAAAAAAGTTGTGAGTTTGCGTACGTGAAATACTGAATTGATTACTTTAGTATGTAGCACTTGTAATATATGTACGAATTTACCATTTTATACAGTTGAAATACGACAAACATCACATACAACTGGCTTACTCATATTAACGTGTAATTCCAAGACTTATCGAACGTAAAATTTAACCTAATCTTGCAAACTCGAAATGTTTATTACGGTTAATCTCTTTTAGTATTGTTTGTTAAAGATGTTTAAGTACAGTAAACACCTTCTTTTGAAAACTGTATAATCTGTTACTAGTTTTGTTGATGTTTCGCAACTTAGCCACGCTGTTATTAATCTAACCTAAACCCAAACTAACTTAAGTTTTTTAAAATTCTGGAAAATGTAATTCTTTTAATAATTATTAATTAAATAATATGCATGTTCCTTTAGTGAAACCTATTTCAGCATTCAGCGATGAAAACACATTTTATAGAATTCTTGATTTATTTAGACGAAAATGAATTATAATTCAAAATCATCTTGAAGATTTTCAATGAATTCCCCAGATAATGGCAAAATTCTTATTTCTGTAAATTTCTAGAAAAGAAATATTTTAACTTTAAACTTAGATAGATACATTTTCATTTGCAAATGTCATTTGTGTTATGATTTTACTTACTGAAAAGTTGATCACTTTTAAAAAGTCCGTACAATCTGTGAAATCTTCCCTATATCCATCACCGAAACTTCAAGTATGTAACGTATCAATATAACAGACTTCTTCTGTATTTCATCCTTCATCGCTAGATAGAATGTCTGGTCGAAGCAAGCTCTTAATGTTGTTGAACTAAATAAAAGTTGATAGTTGCTCGTATTAATGGTGAGTTTAAACTCATCTCGATGTTTTATAATTTATTTATTTTGTAAAGTGCCTTTTCATGTTAATGACTTTTAAAGGAGGACATTGAAAATGTTGAAAAACGAATGCCTTTTTTATTAATCCAATTTTAACTCTGCTGAATGAGGGGATTAAAATAATTCCTAATGTGAAATAAAAGCGTTTATTCATAATCATATCACACTTAAGGTATTAAAATGCTTTTAAGAAAGCTAATCAAACGAAAGTTTTACTTTGCTGCATTATAAAAATTGACTTTCACTGAAAAATACGCTTATTTAAAGAAAACATATCGTGCTTCTATCCTCATCTATTATTTTGCCTGATTTGTTATTTAAATCTTGTGGATTAATTTTTTAGTGTGAAATAATGCAATTATTTTTAAAAAAATTGCCGATGCAATTTCAACATTGCATTTTCCTACATAGAACTATCTTTAAGTAAAACTGAATTATTTATACTATTGATTTTGTTATATATTTTGTCGTCATCTAGGATATGTCAGATTACCATGTAAAAAATTAATTTTATATTCGAAGTTAAAGAAGTACATACAGGATGAGGAGAATTAAGTCAGTTCAGGTTATTTCGGTTATAATAGTTGGAAAAAAATCATTTCTTGTTCCTGGAAAATGTTCGGGACAAAGAAAATAAATTCCATTACTTTTGTTGTTTTCTGCAAACGAAAATTCGTTTCTCACGATTTTCAAAATTTTTATAATTTCGTTATTTTTGAACTGTCAAGTGCAAAAGTCTTTTGCATTGAACTATAGTATACAGTACACTACCAAAATACTCTTTATGTAGTAGAACCCTTCCTTTTGTACTTACCATTTCAGAAGACTAATACTATAGCAAGCGTCTGATTGAATCGGAAAGAAGTTAACAAAATTTCAGAGCTAAGAAATGTAGTTTTCATAACTAGTGTTTGAAAGTAACATATACCGTGCGAGTGTGAAGATTTACAAACGGTTACATTACGATATGAATGTAACGATATTTTCATATTGTTACAGTGTTGATAATGTCAACTTCCATAGGTTCTCATGAATTGTTTCCTGTTACGATATGAAAATATCGTTGGTTTCATATCGTAACAGTTTTAATAATGTCAACTTCCATAGGTTGTTATGAGTAAAATCTTTTCCTGTTACGATACGAAAGCAACGATATTTTCATATCGTAACAGTGTTGATAATGTCAGCTTCCATAGTTTGTCATGAGTAAAATGTTTTCCTGTTACGATATGAAGGCAACGATATGTTTATATCGTAACAGTGTTGATAATTTCAACTTTCATAGGTTGTCATGAGTAAGAT